>JASANE010025365.1:0-14768 GCA_030248225.1 Trileptium ribeirensis | reverse complement strand
AGAATTCTTAGACACGACCGTAAATTAAACACCAAATAATTGTTGGTGATTGCAGACGATGGCGGTTCAGCGATAAAAGTTCACCAATTTCTATTATATTATCTGGAGATATCGCTCAAATGCAACTGTTCGTGGATATTTCAGGGCTCTTTCCCATATTATGATTAACTTGGTGTAGTGATTTGTGCCAAATATCGAACGGCGATTCTACGCCGTGTTTGGCAATAATACCCATTTAAAACACTTAATTCAAAAGGAAATTTAGACCCGATTCAAACAATCCTTAAGGACAACTCATTCTGGGTATGTGTTAAAATGTATTTTTGAGTTACCGGAGGTGTTGATTAATCCTAAGCATACCCATCAGCCGTTATAACAAGGCCTAGGGTCGGTAGCTAAATTCCGTTTGGCACACCTCGTCGTGTTGGGTTCTTTTAAGGCCCGGCCCCATTGTTGCAAGGACCTTGCGAAAAGTGCATTATTTTACAACCATCCACAATACCAAACAGAAATCAACACCGCTTATTAGGGTATAAATCCTAATTGCCAGCTGTATAACTATGTTTTCCAGAGATGCTTTATAACCTTTCTCCAGCCTGACCGTATCATTGCCGTTATTTGAGGTAAAATCTTAGATAAAGCCCAAATTTGGCCTTGATACATCAAAAAACTGCGAAAACATTTGAAATAATATTAAAACCGCTGTTTACGCTTCAACATCATGTTCCATTTCATGCATCGAATCATTTCGACAGTTGCTGAAAAAATTGGTATCCTTTTTGTCACCGGTTTTAGCCACTTCGAAAAGCTTCGTATGCTCATCGATGATAAACGCCAATGCTGCATCGTTAGCGCCGACCCCTGTTGCTTCGGCGATAAGTTTATCGTCGTCTCGTGGGTCCGCAAACGGACACTGGACCCGATAAAATGACTCGTGGAATACCCTGGCGTACAGAATTGCCCAAGTAGCAAAATGTTCCGACCCGGACAAATAAGTTTTTACCGTATCGACAAATTTATCATCGGAAACTTCTGAATTATCCGAATAGAATTTGAGCAGACGTGTTTTGATATCGTGGCTAAAATATTTTAAGATGAAACGACTTAGAATAATTTAACTAGCATTCTATATAGTTGAAAAATCACTTATCACCTTTACGTTTCACTTTGTTGGGATCAAATGTTTGGAATCCAATCCAATGCTTTCAAAAATAGTTCGTTTAGGTCCATTTCGAAAACCAACAACTGGCCGATAAATAATAATCAAATAGCCTCTTATGCATCTCGATTCTGAATAAAATATGTTTACAACAGATAGCGGCACAATTGCAACATGTGAGTTGTGACTAGAAGACATGCTCATCTATAGTTTGAGTTCAATTATCTGTAAACCGCTTCATCTGAAGAATCATATTTCATTCATTATTTTATACGACCATCCAGTACACAGTCGTTATATTTAATAACGATGCGAAAAATATTGCCACTCTCCAAGATAGTTCAAACATGGGACATCCGCTTGGGAATCTCAGACATGGGACATCCACTTGGAATAACTCAAACATAATACACCCGCTTGAGATAACTCAAACATGGGACATATGTAGCATCTCACTACGCTAGCATATATAGCGTAGCTGAACACGCTGTGATCGGGGCGTGTGGTGTAATGGTAGCTCGCTAGTCTTGCAAGCTAGATATCCGGGTTCGAATCCCGGTTAGTCCAATGTATGATCGCTCGTGGATCTTTTCACATATGCTTGGAATAACTCAAACGTAAGACATCCCTTGCAATGGGATATCCGCTTCGGATAAACTGATTGTGAATCTATGGATCACAAATGGAATTTCCAATCATTGTTCAACAACGATATATCAACTCTATGAGATGTTCATCTTATATCCCAGTTGTTCATAAATATATACATACATATTTTTGTCAAAAGCTGCGTCGATTATATCATTAATTACCCGAAGCTTAAAGTTTATCGATACCGTTTTCGACTTCAGCTCAAGTAATGCAGGATTCACGTTATAATGTCCCCACCAGTTGGAACTTTTGTCCCCTGTAGTGTAGGCTATACCGTAAAGACAGTGACAGCGACACCCATACCATATACAAAATATGAAGGTGTCAGGCACACCCTTAGCTACTGCATTTTGGCAGTAGAGTGCCGCGGGAATCCTACTGTTCTGCAGTGACAGTGTGGCAGACACCGTATAGTATTAGTATGGTGATTTCCATATTGTAAACTACTGAATAAAAAATTTTATCGTTGAAAACATTTTATCCTGACTTTAAAATGTAGAATGCAAGATAAATTCGGAAGTGGCACTTGAATCTATCCAGTGCAGTCCTAGATAGGTGCCCCGTTGGCTATATGGGATTGACCCGACAGTATGGCAGATACCATCAAAAAAACGTAAAACTAATATGGTGTGCTTGATAAACGCTAACAGCTAGCCATCTACCCTGTGAACTTTTATTCAAAAAGTAGAGGGTGTCCAAGACACCCTGTTGTGAAGGGTGTGCCTGCCACAGGGTGGGGTACGTAAGTTCCAACTGGTGGGGACATTATAACGCGAATCCCGCATAATACAAAAACAATTATAAATTAGTATAAATTGATTTACTTAAATTTCATAAAAGAAAATATGAAAACGATTAAATTTTTAAAGTAATAGCCATTTCCGAAAAAAATTTTTTTCCATAATTATTTCAGCTATTTTAAGGAATTTTTCTAAATAAATTCTACTAAATTGCTATGCGTCAACAGTTTTTCGCATAGTGAATTTAGCTGTCAGTGAAATTTAAACATAACTTACTACAAGCCATAGTCGTCGCTGAAATAGGAAAAATAAAACAAGGATAAGCAGAAGAAAAGCAGACTTGAGTTTATTTTTTTGCAGATTGAGGAGATATGTTTTCTTGACAGAAACCTGTCGCAGAACTCTTGGTATCCTTTTAAATACTTTGGTATGTATACCTTTTAAATCTTAAAAGTTTTAAAAATTTTTAAAAATTAAAAAAATTAACGTACCAAAAATCTTGAAAAATTGAACCCGGAAGATTCGTGTGCAAACACGAAGTCTTGACCAACGCGCCACGAGTTATCTGTGGGAATTTATTTAGCTTGGGTTTAATATACACAGAGCTGTTTAATATACACATAACACCGTCTTATCGTCCAGTTACTTACTGTTAAGCGTAGGCACAGTCACTGGATTTAGTAATTTTATCGGTTCCAACTCAAACAATCGTGGAACTGCGAAGGTGCTACATTTACACTAGAATAACGTTGAGTTTTCTCGGTTTTAAAGTGGAGTATGGGTGATTTGATACAAAACACTCTATCATGGCAGAAACATATAAAAATACAACCTTAACATACCTGATAGATAATTATTAACCATTTCTGCCCGAATTAATTTGTGTATCGTGCAATGTTTGACAAACTTAAGCCTGCTCCAGGGATCGACCCCGAACGTACGGGTGAAACTTGTGTACGCAAACCACTGAGGTATCGAAGAGCTGTTGCTCGATTGATTAAGCAACCTCACAATGCGAGCGAATAACAACGTGCGTTCAAACGTACGATATACGACAAACTCAGTGAACACAACGAGTCGCAATGTGCGTCGGGTCCATTTGGACCTAGTGGGCATGAGAGGATTAACTGTTAATAATCCACACCCATGAGTAGAACTATAATATATGATAAGTCGGGATGCAATAACAATTTCCATTTCCTTAAATTCTTAGGTAAATAATCAAATTTTAAAAACGCAAAAAAACAGTTCTTTTTCCCATGTGAGGCTCGATCTTACTATTGATGCACTATCACCACTCCAATACAACCACTCCACTACGGAGGTACACTAAAGATCCGGATATTTTTTCGGTAACCCAAGTTACGACACGGGATATATATGAAAATCAATCCTACGATGGACTGAATTGCAAATGTACTCCTAAATATAGTGTCTACAAGCTTAAAAATTTTAAGTTTTAACTATATATTAGATGTTGGGGTAATTGACCGACCAGACATTCCAACCGTAGCGGCATATGTACATTTTCGTTTGAAAAGCATCATAAGCGACTGGAAATTCTACGCCACAGCATATACTATGTACATATACATATATTAGAATATGGCTGTTTAATTTAGCTTCAACTGGCACATTGGGATTTAACACTAGTCTTACATGACAGCTCGGTCACCGCTTTATAAGAAACCGGCACTAAAAATTGTGCGCAACCATATTACATAAATGATAAAAAACATGTTAACCGGTCATTAGGTTTGAGTGGTTATATTGCATTTCTGAATTGTTGCTAAGATACACATATAACGCAGGTAACCAATATCTGAAAGCAATGTCAAAGCCTGACGGCCATGATAATAAAGCCGAATTAAATTTTAACCACAGTACTGTTTCTATTAGTTTGTTTAGTTAAAATTCAATTTGATTCTTATCATAAACTTTTTTAAATAGAATTTCTTCCTGGTTAAGCTAAAAAAACAAAAACTCCGTAAAACAAATTTGTAATGTAGACAAGGCATTTCGATACGGGATAATATCGCTAAAGTTGGAACATCTATAAAATTTTTTCACAACGCCAATAGTTTCTCAGGTGTGTCCCGAGCCAGGAGAGATTAAAATTTTCATTGCGGTTAAATCTATAAAATAGTATATATGCAATGTATTTGACGTGAAAATTACAAATCAATCATACTGAACAGTTGAAACTTTAAGTAACCGGTAACGGCAAATAATTCAGGACAAAAGGAGAACGTTTCTAAGAGTGTACGTTTTGAAAAAAAATGCCAATGCAATATTTTTATAATCTTTTGAAAGGTGCTAGGAAGAATTACTCGCCTTCAAAGTGTTGCACTTCCCCTAAGCCATAGTCTCTTTGCAGTCCTACACACCCCTCCTCTTATGCCTCTACCGTGTAATTGTAACTATTACGGCCAAAATTATTTGACTTCAAAGGCGAAAACTACAGAAAAGTTTTTATTTTTATAATCTTTTGAAAGGTTCTAAGAAGAGTTACTCGCCTTCAAAGTGTTACACTTCCCCTAAGCCATAGTCGCTTTGCAGTCCTACACACCCCTCCTCTTATGCCTCTACCGTGTAATTGTAGCTATTACGACCAATATTATTTGACTTCAAAGGCGAAGACTAGATAAAAGTTTTGGTTACGTAAAATTACAACCATCTAGCCTCCGTCAAACCCAACGGACCCTGTTATTCCTTCAAATGCAGCTTTTGGGGATATTTCATTGGACTGTATACGTTTAATCTTCGTGAATACAATCCGAGTCATGTAGTTATTAGTAAACTGTAGTTTGTGAAATAAACCCTCACAAATATAGCTATTAAAAGTTTGAAAAATCCGGCCCTCCTCAGGGAAGGGTCCCGCCATTTTTTTCAGCTATAGTTCCCATAGTCTCTGGACCCCCAATCATCTTTCACCCACAAAATAATTCTCTTCGAGACCAGGGTCAGTCCTTTTCAGGGATAGCCTCTGATGATGCTAAATTATTATTCTTTTCGTTTGGGTTTTTTTATTTAATTAGCAATAGTTATATATTTGACTGTGGGAACCCTCGCTATCTGGCTAAGAGCAGTGATATGGTGCGTCAGAACAATTTAGAATGGCGGTATTCTGCCCAGTAAAACTGTTGAAAAAATATTCAATTCGTATTAATTCCTTCTTTTTTAATCATAAGGTGCATCTCGATAAAAGTCTTCTCATTATGGTCGGTTTCATCAAAATTTTTAGGAGCGGTTTCATTGTGGATGAAGTTGGCGTTTCGGAGCACGACGTATGTGACTGGTACAGTTATTGACGGGACATTTCTATAGTATATGGACAGGACAATTGGCAAGATCTTATGCTGCGAGGCCCAGGGATTGACGTTAAAATTGACGAGTCAATGTTTTTTCGACAAAAATGTAATCGTGGGTTACCTCGTCGGAAACATGGCTGGGTGGTGGGAATGCTGGAAGGAGACACACAAAGGTGTCTACTTTTCTGGGTTCCGGCGAGAACTATTGGTCTCATCATGCCCTTAATTTGCCAGCATATCTGCCCAGGAAGTTGTGTACTCGCCGATAGCTTTGTTACATAGGTTCCATAGGTTTCCAGATTGCCACGACCGCAACCTTGCATCCATGAAAGTGTTATTCACCGTAATAGACAATTCGTTAATCCTAATAACCCGGAAGATCGCAGCCTGACGGCTAAAGATGTTTTTTGGAAACCGTTTGGATGGATTGTTCTAAAGATACCGGCTAAATTTGTATGGTCTCAACAGTTTGCTGCTCATCTATTTGGGGCCATGGTTCATCCAATCCGGAATATTGGGTTTAAGATATAAAATGTAAATGCATTTTAGTTTGTTTCGTTTTTTTATATAATTCATCACTGTGTCATTTAATAAAGTTAAACCTGGTGTGGAGCAGTATTGAATAGATCGAAATTCAGACGGAAAATATTTTTAGATTTTTAACGTACCTAGTGCCGAGTAAAAAAATTCAAAAAAAATTTTCTGAAAATGGTTATAATGAGTGCCACTGAACTCAGCTCGTCGAGCTATGTCCAAATATATCCAAAATTTTACTGTAGGACAGGAGTACGTTTAAGTATCACAGCCTGTTAGCTTAATTCTCGTTATCCTAGTGTCCTATATATAAGACAGGAGTACGAGTGCGTATCACTGCCTGTTAGCTTAACGATCGCTATCTTAGTGTCCTATATATAAGATGGGAGTACGAGTGAGTATCACTACCTGTTAGTTTAACCCTTGTTATCCTAGTGCCCTATATATAAGACAGGAGTACGAGTGCGTATCACTGCCTGTTAGCTTAACGATCGCTATCTTAGTGTCCTATATATAAGATGGGAGTACGAGTGAGTATCACTACCTGTTAGTTTAACCCTTGTTATCCTAGTGCCCTATATATAAGACAGGAGTACGAGTGCGTATCACTGCCTGTTAGCTTAACGATCGCTATCTTAGTGTCCTATATATAAGATGGGAGTACGAGTGAGTATCACTACCTGTTAGTTTAACCCTTGTTATCCTAGTGCCCCATATATAAGACAGGAGTACGAGTGCGTATCACTGCCTGTTAGCTTAACGATCGTTATCTTAGTGTCCTATATATAAGATGGGAGTACGACTGAGACTCATTGCTAACTATCTGTTCGAAATACATTATCTATTATATTTTTGAATGTATTAGACTACTATTCATGAATATAAACCCGCAATTTGACTGAATATTTGAGCAAAATTTGCAACGTTCGCCGAAAATTGATGTTGGACCTCCATCAACGACGGGACTTTCATGGATGATTTAGGACTTTCTGCTTTGGCTTATAATCCATAACGAGTACAATAGTGTAATATTGATAAAACAGCGCATCCGTGAAGGCTCTTAAGTTGACATAATGTTTTCTCACGATTCCACCGAGATGGCCTAATCTTGCTAAGGCCTTTAGGAAAAGGCGCTGTTTAGTGTTTTCTATACGTCCACGTTTAATAGTAACAATGCATTTGTATTTCCAGCTATATTCTTATCCTATTTTTACAAAATACTATAGATCGAGGCAATACAGGTAACATAGATGTTAGTTCTTTTTATAACATTACAACTCATAAAATCTGACATTACTGATTTTAGGCCGCATAGAATAAAACGAAACAGCTGACAACACATTGGGACTCAGGGGCCAGATGCGACGCTGCGTACAGGGACCCCCTCAAGTGGAGGCATAGCAGGTAAACAAATTCTGTTAGCACTAGATGTTTCTCTGTCAACAAAACATTGCCGGGGCGAAGTATAATCAGTGAAGCGGTCACGTTTTATGAAGAGATGGTCGCAGTCGGTCAAATGGAGGTCCTATCTCTTTCTTCTATTACGGAATCCTGACCATACATATTTCGGCATGCCGGTGACATGTTATCGGCCGCTACAATACTTACATGGTTGGGATTGCTCGCACGGATCACGATGTCAAGGTATACACTTTATCGTAAAAGTAAGAAAAAATAATTTTACAAATCACTTACAAAGTGTCCGCGCCAACAGTAGTTATCCACTCAAAATACGGTGCTATTAAAAGTATAATTGCCAAAACATATAAGTTTTTACTAAGTTGAATCATATTCAACAAAGCATATATTTCTGTAAAAAGTTGACATCTAAAGTTGCGTTGTCACGTTCAAACCCAAATATTTTGTTTACAATTTTAGACTAAAATCTGAGCTCATAATTGATTAGGTTTTTTTTTCAAATTTTGATCAATGGTTGACCAAAAGAATAGTGCCTCGAAAACAGTGCCAAGGTCTGACAACTCTGCCAAATATTATTTCTCTCCTTACACTAAGCATAGTTGGACATAGGTTAGTAGATGCATTTGTGCTAGATCCGTTGTTCGAGAGCCCTATTTTGCTAATTCTATTTTGATAAACTGTTTTCGTTTTTGAATTGGTCCACGAATTAGGAAGTGAACAAGATATGCTTGTTATAGATTCAGCTAGATAAGATAATAAATTGGGGTACCATTAGTTTTATTCCTGCTCTTATAAAAAGTTTTGAGGCCATAATATGTACAAAATAAAGGCCGTGTTAGCATTGAATCCGATCAGATCCGATTTCTGTTTATGCTAACAACGTTTGTACTGCAAAATGGTAACAAAGTTTAACCTACAATACGGTAACAACGCTTGCATTGCAAAAACGTAAGAAAGTTTGTACCGCAAAACGGTAAGAAAGTTTGCACTGCAAAACGGTAAGAAAGTTTGCACTGCAAAACGGTAAGAAAGTTTGCACTGCAAAACGGTAAGCAAGTTTGCACTGCGAAACGGTAAAAAAGTTTGTACTGCAAGACGGTAGGAACGTTTGCACTGCAAGACGGTAGCGACGGTAAACGATTTCTAAGAACGTATTGTGTTTTGTATAGTTTGTCTGCGGCGTTTACTTTATAAATGACCGAGCATGCGGAAATTCTATATAATACCATGGAACGGTATACAGTAGATGCGAACCTTATATAATGAAACAGATGGTGTATGATGCATCATCAACCTGTCGCTATGGTGTTTGCGATATCAGGCAGTAGGACAATTAGTACGCCGGTATTATGAATATCATCGCATCGGGAAGTACAAAGTGTGGCACGTATGTATGTAAACGTTCTTGCATAGCGCGTCATAATACTTTTTTCAAAATTAATCCGTACTTTCTCAACAGTATTTAAAGCTTCTGTGGTGTGCCTGACACTTTACAAAAAGGTGATGTGTCAACGACACCATACAAAATAGCTTTAAAATTGACTGTCGTGACCTGCACACAACATCTTTGACGCAGGCTATGGCTGGATAAAACTTCTGCACATTGTAACGTAAACGCTGCATTACTAACAACAGCATAGTGCAACTAACTTCTGGTTTCCCAGGTCAACTTTATTATATCAAATATTGCAATGAATTTGTATAATATGCAGTATTGAATATCACCATATATCTTCCTGAGGGGAAAAACGTGCCATGCCGGGTCTGGCAAATGCTGAAAACAATGTCAAATCCTAACGGCTGTGACAATAACAACCACCACTCGGTACACGTCATCAAATCCATGTATCGTCACTCTAAAATTTATTCAGAGGCCAAACATTGAAACTAAAACTAAAATACATTGCTTCCGAATGATTTCCAGGAATACCTCGTTCTTGTCAAAGTCACTATAATTTGATTGCGAAAACAAATTTGGTATTAAAAATTAATTTTAAAAATAATTTTACACTTATTGACTATGCTTTTGACGCAACGACGATTCAACTCTTTCTAAAATTTGTCTTTTAGCGTTCCAAGAACGTTTATATAACGCGAGAAATGACTCAAAGTACCTAATATAATTATTAATATTAATGCAATTCATCGACTATTATAATATAATCCAGAAATAATTAAATATGTTATTTTTTATATATTGGCATTAAGCCCACATAAATTATTTATATATAGGGGTCCCGATATATATGACTCCAAGAGTCTAAGGTCAACTAAGGTCTACGAATTGCGCCGTCTTACTAAAAGCTCGGTTGATGCCTGGAATTTATAATTGTGGGTCCATCTATATACGCCATCGATCTATTTACGATAACACCAGTACCATCAAAAGATGCATTGATGAATTTTAGTACTCTGACAGATGGAAAGGCAATGGGATGACAGCTTACCTAACAAGAAGCGACATAACAGATACTTCGTGCAACGACAAATAATGCTGAGGTTAACAAATATACTTATGTGACTTAATGTGTGAGACCACTTTAACTGCGTTCGCTTGGGTTGTTCTTTTGTCAAGTCAGTTCACAATCGTAAAAGTGATGAACACAGCACAAATCACGATTCACAAATTACAAATCACTTATATTACTTGTGATTTAGCGTCGCAGTTTGCTGACCGCATACATATGAAAACATTAGTGCCAATTGTATTTTTACTTACTATAATACATAAAAAGGCTAGAAACATTGCGGTCTCACTCAGCATGTCATTTGATGAACCCAGACAAACGTGCCAAATGGAGAAATGCGCACGCACAAATTCCATTCCTACACCACAGAGCCTTTACTAAAACTGCGAACACCAATGGAAGAAACTTAAATGCGAATGTTTGCGTGATTCAGTTCCTGCTTTTCACGAATAAACAACCATGATGTACGCACCTAAAGGAGACTCATATATGAAGAAAGCGGAATTGAAGAATATTACTATAGGGTTAAAATACTTTTAATAATATCCATCTACTCGATCGTCCGTCGACCCAGGGGTGTGAATCGTTCAGTGTGTTAGGTCCTCGCATGGGGGTGACCTCAACGGGAAGTTGCCGAAATTCAAAATTTTCATCTATCTTTGCTAATTTGTGTCAATCTTCGCCAAATTACAATGCTTACTCAAAATTTTCGGACGGAGATCATGAGCATACGTGGATGAGTTCTGAAGTCCCAAACAGATAGCGGGAGCTCTGTTTGTCGTCTACAAGGCGATCAGGAGCTCGGCGGTGGTGGGGGAATGTCATCTCCAGGTGAGATCAGCCGGTCGGCTAAAGAGGTCGTCCGGGAATATATTTTTAAATTTTTTTACTTTTTGAAATTGGTCAAAATTTTGCCTATCTTTTTGCCAATGTACCCACGATTTTAAAAATTTCCTCTAATTTTTGACAAATTTTTGGGGACTCAAGATTGATCAAAATTTTCTCTAACTTTTTGCTAATTTGTCCACGATTTTTCAAAATTTTTTTGCAATTTTCCACCAATTTTACCAATTTCGCCCAATTTGTGCCCATTACCCTGGATTTTTGCCTATATTTGCCAAAATTTCTCATGCGCTTTCGGGGCGCGGGGGGGAGCGATTCGGAGCTTCAGCATGGATTAGGCTACTTTGCAGGATGGATCTGCGACACCTCACGAGGGAAATCCGAGCTTCAGAAGAAGGAATCCCTCTCTCCTCCCTATGAACATGTATCGTTATGACACTACAGCGGGGCGAAGTTGAGGCGATCTCTGTAGTTGGGTAATCCCTATCCATGTAATATCTATCAAACGTTCTGAACGTTTTATATTCAAGAACATGTTATATTAGATGGTCCATTTTAAAACTGAAAAGGAAAATAAAATTTTCCGCACAAAATTAAAATTACTGAGTTTTGATTGCACCTGGAAAATTACTGGGTGCTTGCAATTTATTATCACCAACAGATTTCCAAATTACTATACTTAAGAACCCAGAAAATGGTTTGGTGCATGAAACTTGGCAGCTCACACCAAATTTTTATATTTGTGGGTTGTACGAGCACCAGTAAAAGTCTGCAGAATTTTTAATTCTTGTACTTTAGTTTTAAAGTGGATAATCCATACATTTATAACACATAAATTTTCAAAATAAGTTTTTAAAAAAATTTTCTTTTGTTGTTTCCTGGTCTGAATTCTTCTGTGACCCTTAAGCATTACTTCCGGCGCTTACTTTTAAATTTTAACCAGGAAATGCGTAGAGTGTTTTAATTTCCATTTGTTACGCATGTTCACTGTTACTTGAATATGAAACGACTATATTTGCATATGTAATAGTTGTAGCACAGCCGTCGCGCGTTAAGAGATTTGTAAGCACGGTTGTAACGAGTTCAGACGAGTGCGTCAGCACGAGTTTGAACCAGTTAAACAATACAACCGTGCGTACAAATCACTTGACGCACGCCTGGCTGTGCTACAACTGACTTGTAATATAGCTATTTTAGCTAAACGTAAGTAATTTTTATGCACGGCTTTAACTATACAAGCTGTGTTACAATTGGTGTAAAAACCAGTTGTTATGACTTTGCAATGACAATTATAATGTATGCAATGACCTAAAATCCTGACAAACATGTTGCTTTATAATATAGTTTCGAAGATGTTTATATAGAAAGCGGGAAGAACGGAGAGCTTTTAGCAAGCGAAAACCAAACAACTAATTGATGAAGCAAAGGGTTAACGAAAATTAGGTCCACCGCTCGTATAATCCTTTACCTCATGTAGTTGCTCTGGTACCACAAAGGACAAAACAACCTAACAAATTAACTCAGTTCGTTGCGTAGCGTGCTAATTGATGAAGCAAAGGGTTAATGAAAATTAGGTCCACCGGTTGTATAATCCTTTACCTCATGTAGCTGCTCTGGTACCACAAAGTACAAAACAACCTAATGGATCAACTCAGTTCGTTGCGTAGCGTGCTAATTGATGAAGCAAAGGGTTAATGAAAATTAGGTCCATCGCTCGTATAATCCTTTAGCTCATGTAGTTGCTCTGGTACCACAAAGTACAAAACAACCTAATGGATTAACTCAGTTCGTTGCGTAGCGTGCTAATGGTTGTTGGTCGTCGTTTTGGGGGTAGATTGTGGGGGGTTGGGGTTTGGTGTTTTTGTTGAGATTTTCTGGGGGGTGGGGTTTTGTGTGTTTTTTTTTTTGTTTCTTTTTGTTTTATGTTTTTTTTTTTTTTCTTTAAAATATATTTCTTGATGAAGCAAAGGGTTAATGAAAATTAGGTCCATCGCTCGTATGGTCCTTTACCTCATGTAGTTGCTCTGGTACCACAAAGGACAAAACAACCTAATGAATTAACTCAGTTCGTTGCGTAGCGTGCTAATTGATGAAGCAAAGGGTTAATGAAAATTAGGTCCATCGCTCGTATGATCCTTTACCTCATGTAGCTGCTCTGGTACCACAAAGGACAAAACAACCTAATGAATTAACTCAGTTCGTTGCGTAGCGTGCTAATTGATGAAGCAAAGGGTTAATGAAAATTAGGTCCACCGCTTGTATAATCCTTTACCTCATGTAGCTGCTCTAGTACCACAAAGTACAAAATTGGTTGGTTGTTGCGTAGGGATGGAGCAAAGGGTAATGAAAATTAGGACTGCTCGTTGTCCTTTCCTCTGTGTTGCTCTGGTAGACAGGAAAACTTGGATTTGTTGTTGCGTGCGTGCTTTGATGAAGCAAGGGTTATGAATTGGTCCTCGCTGTTGTCTTCTCTGTGTTGCTCTGGTAACAAAGGACAACCTAACCTAAGGATTAACTCAGTTCGTTGCGTAGCGTGCTAATGATGAAGCAAAGGGTTAATGAAAATTAGGTCCATCGCTCGTATGGTCCTTTACCTCATGTAGTTGCTCTGGTACCACAAGTACAAACGCCTATGGATTAAACTCAGTTCGTTGCGTAGCGTGCTAATTGATGAAGCAAAGGGTTAATGAAAATTAGGTCCATCGCTCGTATGGTCCTTTACCTCATGTAGTTGCTCTGGTACCACAAAGGACAAAACAACCTAATGAATTAACTCAGTTCGTTGCGTAGCGTGCTAATTGATGAAGCAAAGGGTTAACGAAAATTAGGTCCGCCGCTTGTATAATCCTTTACCTCATGTAGCTGCTCTGGTACCACAAAGTACAAAACAACCTAATGGATTAACTCAGTTCGTTGCGTAGCGTGCTAATTGATGAAGCAAAGGGTTAATGAAAATTAGGTCCACCGCTTGTATAATCCTTTACCTCATGTAGCTGCTCTGGTACCACAAAGTACAAAACAACCTAATGGATTAACTCAGTTCGTTGCGTAGCGTGCTAATTGATGAAGCAAAGGGTTAATGAAAATTAGGTCCATCGCTCGTATGATCCTTTACCTCATGTAGTTGCTCTGGTACCACAAAGGACAAAACAACCTAATGAATTAACTCAGTTCGTTGCGTAGCGTGCTAATTGATGAAGCAAAGGGTTAACGAAAATTAGGTCCACCGCTCGTATAATCCTTTAGCTCATGTAGTTGCTCTGGTACCACAAAGTACAAAACAACCTAATGGATTAACTCAGTTCGTTGCGTAGCGTGCTAATTGATGAAGCAAAGGGTTAATGAAAATTAGGTCCACCGCTTGTATAATCCTTTACCTCATGTAGCTGCTCTAGTACCACAAACTACAAAACAACCTAATGGATTAACTCAGTTCGTTGCGTAGCGTGCTAATTGATGAAGCAAAGGGTTAATGAAAATTAGGTCCATCGCTCGTATGATCCTTTACCTCATGTAGTTGCTCTGGTACCACAAAGTACAAAACAACCTAATGGATTAACTCAGTTCGTTGCGTAGCGTGCTAATTGATGAAGCAAAGGGTTAATGAAAATTAGGTCCACCGCTTGTATAATCCTTTACCTCA
>JASANE010025364.1:0-12409 GCA_030248225.1 Trileptium ribeirensis | reverse complement strand
GAGGCGATGCGTAATGTGGCATTTGACTTGAAACAAACACAGCCGATGTTTAGGCAAACTTCTTAATGCTCAATTTAGCAGAAGCTTTTAGTTCGCTTGTCAGTTTACCAGTTCTATTCGGTATATCAGGTCGATCTGCCTTTAAGACATAGTTTGTGGACACAAAAGTAAATGTGTTAAAATTGTTAGACAATTATTTTTTAGATATCAACACAGAAAATGGATTCTTATCTGCGGCACTGAACGTCAAAACTATCATCAAAATAAGGTACGTTTTATTCATGCGAATTTTAGACTTGGCAGCCTCAATTGACGGCCGTGTACGATTCTGCATTTGAAGAAATTTGAGTATTAAAACTTTTAAAGTTTTAACTAGTTTAAAACTTCGGATACGATAATTTGCACAAGGCTTACTTTCCAACTCAATGTCCGGAACCAATTTGCTCATGTTTCATATTTGAATGCACGACGAAATAGACTCTAAAACCCAAATTATCTATGTTGCTGCGCGACCCGTGTCATAATTTCGGTTCATGTATAAGAGTTGGTCATGCGTTCAAAGTTCAACCTACGTTTGTTTTCATTTCAGGACTTTAATAAATAGCAATGGCTCCTGTTAAATTCCAGATTAGACCATCTGTTAGAAATAAAACAATGCTTCCTAAAAGCCGAACACTCCACATAAGGCAAGTTTATTTTACTATGTCATACAATATCAGTTTGTTTCATCTTTTTATTTTATGGCGGGGTGGGGGTGGGGGTAAGCTTAAGCCCCTGGCCGGCCAAATTTCCCTACAGGGTCGGTGGGAAGGATCTTTTTTGCTCTTTCGCCTATGGGTTCACCCCGGAACCGGGCATATGCTAATGGCTAAGCTATGAGGGAGGCACAAAATTGATGCTTTTGGTAAATAAGGGTTATTCTCAATCTCTGTGGTTCCATCTCAAACACTTGCGCTTTCATTCATGGTGCAAACAACAACGTTTGATTTTAACCCGTCATTATCACAAATACCGGCAATACGATTGTGGTGTAACCCGATTAAGACGAAAATGTATCTGTGGGGTGACGAATATATGGTGAAATTGAAAATAGCGAACCAGTTTCCGAAGATGGAACATGCATTTTACTAATCGGCGGTCTCGAAAGGAACCCCGGGCTGGTCAGTTTATTGCGTCATGCGAAGGACACGCTGGCCGGAATGCTTCATATGCTTAACGTAAGTGGTGCTACATTTACGGTATCGAAAACCAAGGACAAAATGTTGGCTAAGTTGACACCCATATTTTGCAATTGGCGTTCAGTCTGGTGTCGATATCTCAAGTACAAGCCTTGTCCGGGTACAATGCAGACGATCAACCGTATCTGAGCGAGCCATTTCAGTTCGGGTCAGAAACCGGGTTTCAGTTCCACCGGTTTCCTCAATTCAACCTCAAAATGACCCAGTCGTGCTTCAACCAGGTCGAGCAAATCTTCGGTGTCCTCATCGACGATACGAAGATGCGCAACGTTTTCCATGTTATCCGCAAATCAGGCGTAGATCACAATGCATCATATGGCGACAGCAAAAGACTTTTAATGAATTCTACGCCTACAACAATAAAACCGTATATTATATACGCAAATAAATTTCGCGGAAGAACCAACCCAGCGTAATGCTAACAAATCGTGGCAATCCCAAATTGAACAACAAATCGCCAATTTGACCAGCGCTGTTCTTGAATTGGTAAATCGAAGTCGGCCCAGGGCTCTCCATTCGGAAGTCAATCAATCCAACAATCACCGCAATCCAAGTCGCCCCACTCAAAGTCTCAAACACCATGGTGCGCCGGGGTTCTTCTGGTATCATTGCAAATCCTGAAAAAAGGAGTAACGCTGCCACCGTTCTACTCGTACCAAAGTCAACCTACGCCCAATGTTACATCGTAACTGAGTAAACGTTCGTCCGGCGGTAAGGGTATCATCGATTGCGTCATCAGGGGTTGCATCGTTTGATTGATAGGCCGTTTCGTTGCCAACAGCGGCAGCTCAATATTGTTCACTTGGCCGTCAATGGTGCCGAACATCATCCCACAACGGATCAGTCAATGTTCAAGCAACAAACAACACTCCAGTATCAAAGGAACATGTCATCTATCATTTATCGCTCCAACTGTTTCAATAAAAATTTTGATGGGCGATCTTTCTCGCGAATGTCGAATCCCATCCTTTTCATGACTTTCCCCGGCACAACGGATTTGCGGTCGATTGTGTCAACAACCGGTCATTTTCAATGAATATTAAACTGATGTCAGCCGTGTGGAATTTAGCAGCAGCAAAATCAACGCCTACAAAGCCGAATTACCGAGTGACGATTCCAGCTCAATTAGTACCGGTTCAAATGATGTTTGCCGAATTTCCAAACAATTTCGAACCCGTTGATGCGGTTGCTGCCGTCCACGATACAATATATTCCATCGTTGCGACCGGGTCCACCTTGCTATGATTGACCACGTCGTTTGGTTGCACCGAAACTCTATGTCGCTAAACGCGTGTTCGTCGAATGGGAACGGAATAGTCTACCGTGCCGAGTCAACTTTTGCATCCGCACTACATATGTATCCCGAGGTTGATCCACAAACACCTTGGTGACAAACGGAAACTACCGCAAACCCATATGCCAAGCTATACCACACCGTTATCCAATGCCAGTTCTCATCGATTTTGTCGAGCCATCTCCATGGTACTACCGTTTTTTCGAAGCTGGACTACGTTTACGCCAAATTTCGATCGCTAGTCCGGACCAACCGAAAACAGCGGTGACAACCATAGCTCTACCTTTGCAATCTGAACCACGTGGCTAGTCAACGCTTTCATGATGGCTAATCATACTGTGCAGCAATCGCGACGTTTACGCCAAATTTCGATCGCTAGTCCGGACCAACCGAAAACAGCGGTGACAAGCATAGCTCTACCTTTGCAATCTGAACCACGTGGCTAGTCAACGCTTTCATGATGGCTAATCATACTGTGCAGCAATCGCGACGTTTACGCCAAATTTCGATCGCTAGTCCGGACCAACCGAAAACAGCGGTGACAACCATAGCTCTACCTTTGCAATCTGAACCACGTGGCTAGTCAACGCTTTCATGATGGCTAATCATACTGTGCAGCAATCGCGACGTTTACGCCAAATTTCGATCGCTAGTCCGGACCAACCGAAAACAGCGGTGACAACCATAGCTCTACCTTTGCAATCTGAACCACGTGGCTAGTCAACGCTTTCATGATGGCTAATCATACTGTGCAGCAATCGCGACGTTTACGCCAAATTTCGATCGCTAGTCCGGACCAACCGAAAACAGCGGTGACAACCATAGCTCTACCTTTGCAATCTGAACCACGTGGCTAGTCAACGCTTTCATGATGGCTAATCATACTGTGCAGCAATCGCGACGTTTACGCCAAATTTCGATCGCTAGTCCGGACCAACCGAAAACAGCGGTGACAACCATAGCTCTACCTTTGCAATCTGAACCACGTGGCTAGTCAACGCTTTCATGATGGCTAATCATACTGTGCAGCAATCGCGCTGGTAATGATACATTTCGGAGTTTGGTTGCGACATCAAACAATGTTGCGGCAGACGCTTTGTCTCGTCCAGTGGGCACAATTTAAGCACTATTCGATGACAATTTGACTAAAGAACAAGCATCAGATGTTAATCTGGTGTCATTCATGCGCTCAAACCAGCTTCCTGTCATACGTCAAATAAACGGTGTTCTGCCTTGGGCTCAACTCCGACCCTACGTTCCATCACAGAGATTGTTTCAAGCGATAAGCTGTCCATGGTCTCGGAGGAAGAGCTAACTTTACACGAGCTTTTGAAATACTATGTTTGGCCTGATATCAACAAAGAGGTCAAACGGTGCTGCCGTGAATGCCGTAATACGATTTAATGACGGTAAGTTCAATATCAACGTTTTCACACGATTGCATTGGTCCAGTTATGTCTTCCGATGGATTTCGTTACAAGTGACGATTATCGACGTTTCACAAGACGGCCAGAGTCGATCCCTCTGATCGAGCCACATCCGTGGCGTATGCACTGATCACCGCTTGGGTCAGTCGTTTCAGAGCGACAGCATACTTATTTCCGATCGAGGTGCTCAGTTCAAGTCATCGTCGTGGTCCGCTGTAATGACACAACTGGGAATCATGTCGGGTTCATCAACTGAAACGATACACGACAGATCTTATTTTGAACCAGCCTGGATTTGATCTAGGGCCTCTGGCTTATAAAACTACTGCTCTACCACTACACCACAACTCCCGATTACATCGTGTTCAGCTGATACTAGCGTAATGAGACATTACATGACTCCCCGCGAAGTCGTGGCGCGAGCGTGAGTTGAGCTGGAGGTGCGCTAAGAAATTCCGTGCTCACTATTGCATTAGGTTAAATAAAAGTAAGAAAGGAAACACCTTAAGTGGCACTAACGATGGCGAACGGGCATTCGGAAACTATCAAAAATACAACTCACAATCCAGCGACCCGGCTTATATAGACAAAAATAAAGCGTAGTCAAAATTTATGGCATTGAAAGTTTTAAACTAGCTTTGAAGGAAAATATTGACAAAGTTTCTCAGATGCAGAATGCTTCGTACGGAGGTAACCACCAGGGGATCAGGAGGCCCTGTCTTTTCCCAATCCCGATTTTATCAGATGACTGTTGGATGTTGTACTCAACCTCAAGCCTTCCCCCGATCTTTGGTAGTGTTCAATAGACAATTTGGTTCGAGATCCCAATTTTCATTTTCTGGTTACGTCCCTGCCTCAGTTTTCGGTAATCTTTTTACGATAAACTGCCAATATTATGTATTTTCAATAAAATATATACCCACTTCCTTACATTTATATTTCACGTCATGTAAATTTCTAAAACAATTCCTAACATATAATTCTTGGTTTTGTCGGCTATATTCAGTCAAATTACAACGTTCGATTGTGGCAAAGAGACTGTGAAAGCCGAAGAGTTTAAAGCACTGATTGTATTAAGGCTGGCAATGACATTCTTACACTTATTCACTTGTCAGAAGGGGCCGCCGGAACTTCTAACGGGTAATAGGGAATACTCGCATATATGGACCAAAGTCCCACGGGGGTAGCCGAGTCCCGTGAGGGGTAAAGACACAATCCCGGGTTGTTTTCCGTTACCACCTCCCAGCCACCGTTTGTCCAAAAATGGTCAGATGCTGGCAATTTTGGTGATCCTCGAGACCTCCCCTAATCATTTCTACCAAAATCAAACTTTTAAAATTTTAGACTTTCGATTTTTCCGGGTCCCGGGTCCCTGCCCTTTTATGAGCCCAAAAATTTTTTCACTTAAAATATGCTTGCACTTAAACTAAACATTGCAGAAGAGATGCTCAGCAATTGAACCGTTTTGGGCCATAACTTAGGATGCGGTTATCAAAGTCCGTCAAAAATAACATCATTGCAATCATTTTTAAGTGAAAATATTTTTGGGTTATCTTGGAGTCCGGAAAAATCGAAACAAATCTAAAATTTTACTTAAATTGTTTGTTAAATTTAACTTAAAAATTCTATTTTTTGGTAGTAATGACCACGAGAGGTCTCGAGGATCACAAAAATACCAAAATTTCCAGAATATGACCATTTTTGGGCAACCTCGGGCTGGGGGATAACGGTAAAGAACCCAATGCCAGGGGTGTTTGGCGCTGGTGGTTAGTTTGTTTTGATAAAGCGGCACCGTCGATCGACTCAATGCGCTATTTTATTTGGGATAGGTGTTACTGTGAGGGATGATTCCAAACAAATAGTAATACTGTCGTTCATCATGGTCCTTCCATTGCCAACGCCCGGTTTGATCTCGATCCTGATCCACCATCCAGCTTGATTGACTTTCTCTCCGCACGCTTGGCTGTTCGTATTCGCTCGGACTAGATTGCGAAACACGGTCGTCTTCAGTCCATGGTGGACCCTGTTTGTAGTTGTAAATTCGCGAGAGTAGAGGTTCTATTTCCCGAAAGCTGAGTTTCGGCCGTAATGGCACAATCGTTGAGTTGCCATTGCCCAGTTTGGACTTGTTGTTGTGATATCCCGTAATTATAGTTGAATTTCGATGGCTCATTTGAGATTCCGACAAATCAGATCCTAACAACGAGAGATCGCCTTTCTGTTGATGACATGTGACGACCAGAACAGTTGTTACTAAAATCTGGGGCAGAAATTGTCTGTACATTACGGAGAAAACTTTAATTCAATTTTGATATAAGAACTAATTTATTGGTTCTATAGAATATTGTCATTCTGAAATGCACACGATAAAATAATACATATAAAATTATTTACTTTTAGCGTTTTGAGTGCCAAACGCCGCTAAAAAAGACAAAGTCCTAGACTAAACCAAATTCGTTTAGACTAAGATTAAGTCTTAGACTAAGCTCCATGTTGGACTTACACCATTAGACTAATCCTACTGCATGAAGTTTAGGCAGCGTGTATAGTTTTAATTGTCGCGAAATGTTGGAAATTAAAATATCTGAAATGCCCTCTGGAATAACAACATAGTGTCAAAAAAGATGGTAGACGGCACAGGTTTGGCTTACTAGTTTCGTCTTTCACTGCAGTTTTGCCGGATCATGTCAAGGTCCCCTATAACAAAAATTGTAAATTTAGCCTAGGCTTAGACCTAGCTTCTTGGCTTATACACTTAGATTTAGGCTTAGTCTCAGGCGCAGAAAGACAAAACATCATGTGATTATTTGAGGAGAAAAACTTGACATTATTCGTTTGGTTCTTTTCCATTATCCCCCCAGCCCGCATTTTCCTAAAAATGGTCAGAATCTGGAAATTTTGGTATTTCTGTGATCCTCGGGACCTTCCCGGATCATTTCGACCAAAAATTGAATTTTTAAAATTTTAGATTTTTTGGGTCCCAAGGATCCCCCCTGGGAAACCAAAAATTTTTTCTTAAAAATTGGATTTTTACCCACCCTTCGACGCGGCTTAACGAGCTGAGTGTAATGGTGTTATTTATAGCGGAATCCGAAAAAAGCATCCTAAGTTATGGCCAAAAAATATTCAATTGCTGAGCCTCTCAGCTTCCGATATTTTTAGCCATAGCTTCGGATACGGTTACTGGATCCCGCTAAAAACACAATTAGACTCAGCTCGTCAAGCGGCGTCGAAGGGTGGGTAAAAATCTAATTTTTAAGAAAAAAATTTTTTGGGTTCCCAAGGAGGACCCTTAGGACCCAAAAAATATACATTTTTAAAAATTCAATTTTTTGGTCGAACTGATCAGGGGAAGTCTCGAGGATCACAAAAAAACCAAAATTTCTATAATCTTACCATTTTTGGGCAAACGCGGGCTGGAGGGATAATGGAAAAGAACCATCCGTTTAACCTAAATGACAACTCACAACTAGGGTGAAACAGGCAGGGCAAAGTGTTTACACTCAATTAAACTAGAAAAACCTATTTATGCTAAAGTCGACACTCCTGAATGTTGCCACGCCCTCATTTACGGAGTAAAAGCAACATTTCGGATGGATTTAGCTCAAAATGTTCACCCACAAAGTTGATCAACAAACTGATTCAGTTGCTAATACCCGGTTTTTGGTAGAGCAATATCAACTGTTAAAAGCGAAATTTAATATAGTTCCACGCATCCTAAACCTATTGTTTCCATGGAGCCCAGATTTAACGCATCAACAAAATGCCAGGCCAAGTATTGGCCAGGCGCGGCACTTTTATGGATATACAGGTGTAACAAAGCCTATTACGCTGGCTCTCGGTCCTACCAAACGCGCTGCTTATAGAAGAAAGGAAATTTAGAAATTGTCTGAAATCCCACTTACTTAAATTGGTATGATAAGCCATAAAATTTCAGCCGCTCAGTATATCTTCGAAAGTGAATTCCTGAATAAGAATTGCAGGGAAATAGTTTTAATGAAAACTAACGAAATTTAGCTTCAGACTCATTGGTTTCAAATTCACGAAATATTAACTTCTGTGTGTTTACTGGATGGCCTCTTCCTGCTCTCCGACTGGTCTATGATCCTACAAAGAATCTTATATATTTTAAACTGTTTTCCCACGCTTTGAAAATATTTTAATCTAATGTTCCCAGGATAATAAAAATGTGAGTGAGTCAGTAATGAAGATATAAAATTGGCAATTTTACAAATCTAAATTCTCTAAAGGTGAATAGGTCACAGAAACCTTTGTTACAGCTGGCATGAGTTGCAACATCACAGAACGCACTCAACCACAGTAGGCGCATAGTCGCAGCCTGTTCTAAGCCCAAACCCGCCCAAATGGATAGTAGGGAACGTGGCAATACCACAGCGACGTGACTGATCGGTTCTGGTCCTTCTGCAATAGTATTATATACACGTTTGAGACGATCGGTGTTTAAGATGTTTTACTGTAGAAGAGTGTAAAGAAGCATCTAGCAACACCTTTGAAAGACTGAGTTTTGAAGCAACAGCTTAATACCGAATTTTGTCGTGACTTTTAGGTTATCCCTTTCTCCCCACAACCGGAATTTCGTCAATTTTAAGATAAAACTTTAGTACCAATCGATTCAGCTCGATGAGCTGGTTCAGAAAATATCCATTTTACCCACATCCCTGACAAATTTATTTTTTTCGATTTTTTGAGGTCCCAGTGCACCCCTGAGAACTCAACAATTTTTTTCGAAATGTGGTCACGTTGGGCACCGTGCAACTCGGCTTGATGAGACGTGTCAACTGGTGTGTAATTGAAATCTACCCCACCGTTAGAAAGTTCTAAGAGTTCAAGTAACTCTGAGCTGCAGAAATAAAATGCACGCCATGCCGTTCTGGGTGTACCAAGCCTAAGCCTTAGTCTTAGCCTAAGCTAGGGTCTTTATATGAGACATACACTAAGCCTAAGTCGGGGGCTAACCCCCCGAAGCCCCGCTCTAAGTTGTTCTTTTTTAACGTTATAACGTACGGCCCAGCCGGACCATCATAACTTTCTAAAGGTGAGGTAGATATCAATAAATTACACACCACTCGATTTCTCTCGTCAAGCCGAGTCGCACGGTGTCAACATGAGCATATTCCGAAGAAAAAGTTTATTGGGTCTCTCGAAGAGAGATCATAGGAACCTCAAAAAATCGGAAAAAATTTTTGCCAGGGATGTGGGTAAAT
Source organism: Trileptium ribeirensis (assembly GCA_030248225.1). Classification (NCBI taxonomy): domain Eukaryota; kingdom Metazoa; phylum Nematoda; class Enoplea; order Enoplida; family Thoracostomopsidae; genus Trileptium; species Trileptium ribeirensis. Next base: position 3,225 of record JASANE010025364.1, on the reverse strand, counting down.
GGACATTTTCTAAACCCGCTCATCGAGCTGAATCGATAGCTACAAAAATTTTATCTGTACCTTTAAAAATTGACGAAATTCCGGCTGGGGGATAACCGAAAGGACCAATTTTGCCAAGGTCATATTTGAAAAAATTTGGCGTTCACAATTCTTACATCGATAATCTCAGTTTCTGGGAACGGAAAGATAGTTTCGTTGAGATAATGAAGACCAAATTGCATATCTTTATATATTTTGCAAGTTAACGCTACGAAAATCCTTCGGAATCCTCATTTTGGGATTGTTTTGAAAATTTATGGACAATTCTGTAGCTCCACTTAGCTCAGGGCTTTGTATTCTATCGATGGCATATTAGTCAAACCATGTCCAAACGCTTTTCAAAGGCATTTTATGTTCAGTCTTTAGTGAAAACTGAAACTCGGGCTTTCGGAGCAAGGAATCGCTCGGATCCCAAAATTTTTTAAAATAAATATATATAATATATATAAACTAAATAAATATATATTTGATATATAAATATATAAAATATATATTATAAATATATATAATTATACATATATTATGTAAAATATAACTAATATGTGGCGGTCCTTCGAATGAATCAGGGCAGTGGCGGTCATAGGAATCCGGACATGCCCCCGAGTCGCTGCTGTGGCAAAGTGATTGGATACCGATGATTGTTTGATCTTTGAGTCACTAAATTTGATGTAAAACTCTTATTCGGTATGATTTCTCTGTACCCAGATCAGTTACTTTACATTGGCATCGGCTTAGATCCGCATCTACATATATATTTATTATATAATATATATTATATTAAATAGTATAATATATGTATATAATATATTATATAATATAATATATAATAATACAATATATATTATATTATATAATATATTATTATATATTTTAAATATACTATAATATATATTTTTATATATAATTATATAATACATATAATATATTTATAAAATATAATATAATATTATATACATATTATATATATATTTATTATATAATATACATATATATAAATATATTAAATTTTTTAAAATATACATCCGTCGGAAACTTATTTAAGAGAAACTAACCACTTGTGCAATTCTACTTACTTATGCTAAAGTTAAAATTACAATCGTTCTCCGATGCTTCGAAACTCCTAAGAAAATGTGGATCATTCGGTGAATAGAAGTGATCATATAGGACATCTAAATTGGTTGGTTGATGAAAACGACTTAGTCTCTTGGCCCATTCACTACCAAACTGATGCTCTGGATTTGCACAACAGGATAACCTAGCACAGGGCAGGGCATGCTAATCCAAAGCTAGTGTCTTGCGCGAAACATAAACTAAAGTCTTAGGCCACGAATCAGCTGCGGAGCCAGAAATTTCTCCACGGAAAGCACAGGATTTACTAGATGGTGCACAGCTTCAAACATACCTGTCGTACATGAACGTTTTTCTGTCATCCTTCAAGGGGCTATGGACGGCGAGGGGACCCCCTTCGCGTCAGTCATGATCTGCGTATACATTATTTCCGTCTCTAATAAGAGGCGGTTTACAATGGCCGCGTTTGTTGAAATCCTAATCAAAATACATTGGCAGTTTGCAAAATTTGGCTTGAACATTCTCGCCGTCATTGACTTGCATTATATGACTACTCGTATGAAACACATCACTAATCCTGATCACATGTTCTGTAATAATAGTGATGGACTTGTTGCTATCATTTGTCTGATTAGCTGATTTAGCCTTTACAACCGCTGTCATGAGACAATATCACAATGGATTTCAAAACACTGAATGATAAATTGAATAGGTTACGGGTGAATTAAACTGTCAGGCGACGCGAAGTATTTGACTGGAAGCTGGGCTCACCAATATATAGCCATATCATATCTTGCCCATTAATTTTTCCATACTATTGATTGAGCATGGGCCTTTGTTTATGCGGCGTTTACGTATTAATCTGCCAACCACGTCGAAGTTTCGTCCACGTACAGCTTGCATAACATCGTTAACGATAAACCGCATAGAACACCACCACTGTAGTCAATGCAATTATATATGGTGTTTCGAACACATCCGCATTTATGTATAGTGTCATGGACACCGTAAACTTCTACCTAGCGTTGATGAAAGTCCTTTGGAAATATGCCTTGTAGCGAGTTTATACAGAGTATGCTTTGACCATGCACTTCCTACGCACAGCTACAAACAGCATGGTTTATGGAATACAATCAAATTGTGTAAATAAATTTGAAATTTCATTTACGAAATTTTCTAGCCTTTTTAAACGACTATTCAAACAATGGGTGTAGGCGATGCCACAGTGTACCCGACACCATTACTTGTGTTCCATAGTACATCCTTCCGACTACCATTCATCATGGTATGGACTTGATCACACATGTTCCACATGGCGGGGTTTTATAACGTATACGCCTTATAATTTATAGCTCAGGTCACAAAATATGCAGTGGACTGCGGTTACAGTATTAGTCGTGATATTATAAGTCAGTCGGTATTTGTCGGCATATCTAAGAGTAGATGGGTCTAGGTTGGAATTGTAGCCACTCCAAGTTTCAACCCATTTATCAAGTCAAGACTGGTAAATTGAACAGAATTTTTAGTTTTTACAACTCAACCAGTTTTCTCCGGCTTGGACCACAACTTCTTAATAGTATCTGGAATTGTTTCAACCCATTTATCAAGTCAAGACTGGTAAATTGAACAGAATTTTTAGTTTTTACAACTCAACCAGTTTTCTCCGGCTTGGACCACAACTTCTTAATAGTATCTGGAATTGTTTCTGGAATGTTTTCTCCGGCTTGGACCACAACTTCTTAATAGTGTCTGGAATTGTTTCTGGAATGTTTTCTCCGGCTTGGACCACAACTTCTTAATAGTGTCTGGAATTGTTTCTGGAATGTTTTCTCCGGCTTGGACCACAACTTCTTAATAGTGTCTGGAATTGTTTCTGGAATGTTTTCTCCGGCTTGGACCACAACTTCTTAATAGTATCTGGAATTGTTTCTGGAATGTTTTCTCCGGCTTGGACCACAACTTCTTAATAGTATCTGGAATTGTTTCTGGAATGTAAAACCCTCAATTTGGACACAAACTACGTTTAATTTATTTCGTCTATTTAGTTCGCTCTCTATGACGCGGCGCAATACGGGCTGAAGGGAGTATATGGGGAGAACTCGAGCAACGTCCTAGGTT
>JASANE010025363.1:0-87893 GCA_030248225.1 Trileptium ribeirensis | reverse complement strand
TCGCCGCGGAATTCTGCCTCAGGCTGGACGGCGGCCTTTCGATACAGTCGATCATACCCCACCAGAGTTCAACGACTTCAGAGCGGTTGAGTCTCACCTTCTCATCGAACCGGCTCCAAAACTGGACAACGAGAAAGGCGCGCTACTCAACTAGGAGATCCATGTCAATAATGCAGTCTTGCAGCGGAGCGCCCCAAAGCAGCGTCATTGGATCAGCGCGCCGTGTCAAACCCCTTCTCGGCTCCTGCGATGGTGGCGGCCCCTGGTTTCAATATCCAGCGCCGCACCACATTTACGGGGCCGCACCAATCCTTTTATACCGCCCAGTAACGATATAGGGTCCTATCAAAAGCGTTTATTTTTTCCGTGAACTCTTGGTTTGGTAACAACAAATTAACGAAATAAAAGTTAAAACTGGACTAATTTATTCTAGTCGCCGAGCAGTACGGGCCCCACTGCTCCACATTTGGGGATGAACTTATACATCCTACTGATACCATAAGAACACGTGAGGGGTGACTATAGGAGGCATGGAAATTGGACATTTGAGAAACATAATCCGCCCAGCCCACCTCGGCACGTGGGGGGACGACGGGAAATAGAGAGAATTTGAAACCGTCTGGGTTCGACACAGCCATCCATCTCGCCAGTGCCTTTTTGTTACGCTCCAAATTGCAACGATGTAATGCATTGTACTGTAGGTTACAGTCTGTATACCTCTTGCCACTTTGTTCTGCACACTGCGTCTCGGTTTTTGACCCCACTGGGCGAACATGTAACATTTTTTGCCGGGAGATTCCCTCTAGATATTTTGACGAATTAAATATGTGGATGCTCATTCAGGTATACGCTTTAAACTCAAACACCCTTCTTACTTTGTTGATATAGTCAAATCAGCTAGCTTGCCAATGAGCAGTACTCCAGAGCAAGAAACAATAGATTTGTTATATGGTACCCTTGGAGAAACATACTTGCCAGGAGAGCTGAAATTGTACGAGTTCGAATCTAAGCTGAAAACTTATCGTTCCGGCTGCATGAATATAAATTGTTTATAACTACATCTTTTTTTACATTTATTATTCTGTGCTTTTGTAGGCTTCGGCGAAAAGGGCCGTTAGGCAAACATGTTTTATCATTATTATTGATAACTTGTTTCGCAGAACATTTGAAATTTGTATTGATTGACTCACTATGCCTTCTGCAGTTGACCTAGTAGATCTCCTATTTGGGAATAGGCTCAAAGCAAGGAGAAGTTGAAGAAATCCGGCGACCCATGTTTAAGAGCTGGGGGATCTGTAGCCCCGGGATTTTTTTAGCATAGAGAACGTCGGGGCCGTTAATTTCGCTCCCCAGTTAAGCATATTTTTAAAATTCAGGATTCAGAAAGGTACAGAAAGTTTTTCACTGAAACCTGCGAAACATTTCACAAAAATATTTTTTGTGAGCGCAGTGAGTCAGTCGAGCAAAATGGGCGGTGGCAGATAATAACTGTCAGTTTGCACAAAACATTTTTCACGTAATTTTTTATAACACACACTATTACGTCCCAAACGTACAAAAATAGAATGATTAATTTTTACATTATAAAATTGCTTCTGTTTTTGCAGAAAAAAAATGAAGATGAAGTCATGAAATTTGTAGTTTACGATGCATGTTGACATATGCATGAGACCCAACGCAATAAACGCGAAAAACATACGGGACGTGATCCGAGCGCGAGGGGTGTAATCAGGGTACGATCTATATATACATATACACTATTGCAATCTAAAATTGAAGATTCTGTACCGGTCATAACCGTCTCTCCCTCTTAGCTATACTTAATAGGGAGGGATGCTTCCCCGTTCAGCTGGTATTTTTTTTGCACCACTAATAGATACATGGATTTGACCAAATTTGAAGATTTCCTAGGGGAGGCCTAATTATAACCGTTTCCCCCTTAGTCTTACTAATAGTAACACGAGTTCTCCCCGTTCAGCTGTACGCTTTTTTGTACTCATGCAACACAGTATAGATACAAATTTGACCAAATTGAGGTCCCTTGAAAGACCCTACGATTTGAGCCTGTCCCATAGAACATAATATCCCGCGCCTTCCGCCCCTGTAACTTTTTGCCCATATGCACTCCTTGATATGTTCAACGGGCAGAACATAAGGCTTAGGCTTAGGTATATACACCTAACCAATTAATTACTTAACTGTATTAACGCTGTGAATAACTATTTAGGTGTATGAGACAGCAGAGTAACTTTGACTGTATAGTACCGACGCGACCCTACAGATTTGCAGTTGCCGCTGACTCCGAGAAAACCGCGACCCCAGAATTTCGAGACCAATGTAGTAAATCCATGATCCAGTTTGGTAGTCGATCGATTTTGGTTTCGGAGGTCCGCACGGAGAGCTTGTCTAGCAACCTATAAATAGTAATATTAGACACGATTCGACACGAGAATTGGTAGTCGATTGATTTTGGTTTTTTCGAAATGAGTCTAGGCTCCGAAGCGTCGAGCAACCTATAAAATAGATAACACGAGACCTCAATATGATACATACAATTGAGATTAATTTTGCGAAAACCAAAATTAATCTACTACCAATTGCTCATGTCTGGGTGCGTTGAGAGGTCTAGATGTCTATTTTATAGGTTGCTCAACGGCTCTGCCTGCGGAGCCTAGACTAATTTGCGAAAACCAAAATCAATCGACTACCAATTGCTCATGTCTGGGTGCGTTGAGAGGTCTAGATGTCTATTTTATAGGTTGCTCAACGGCTCTGCCTGCGGAGCCTAGACTAATTTGCGAAAACCAAAATCAATCGACTACCAAATTCGATCATGGATTTACTACGTTGGTCTCGAAAATTCTCGGTACAGGACTCTTCGGGAGTCAGCGGCAACGAGAGGTGGATCTGAAACATAGGTCACGTAGGTACTATACAGTAGTTACTCTGCTGTCTCATACAGCCTAAATAGTTATTCACAGCGTTAATACAGTTAAGTAGGTAATCATTGCATGCATACGCCTTATATACCTAAGCCTAAGCCTTATGTTCTGCATTGAACATGTATCAAGGAGTGTACATATGGGGCAAAAACCTACAGCGGGACACGGAGACATGCTCCCAATTTAGAATGTCTATGGGACAGTTACGATGGTAGTCTCTCAAGGAATCTTCAAATTTGGTCAATCATGTATCTATATATATTAGTGGTGCAAAAAACATACAGCTGGACGGGGAGACGTGTTCCCTATTAAGTATGACTAAGGGACGGTTATGGGGATCGTCCCCCTAGGAATCTTCAAATTTGGTCAATCATGTATCTATATATATTAGTGGTGCAAAAAAATACAGCTGGACGGGGAGACGTGTTCCCTATTAAGTATGACTAAGGGACGGTTATGGGGATCGTCCCCCCAGGAATCTTCAAATTTGGTCAATCATGTATATGTATATCAGTTGGTGGTACCCTGATTACACCCTGGCGTATAGGGGCTCGGGATCGCAGTCCCCGTATGTTTTTCGCGTTTATGCCCTTGGTCTTATGCATATGTAGACATGGTGGTAAACAAATTTCATGGGCTTCATCTTCATTTTTTTTCTGCAAAAACAGAAGCAATTTTATAATGTAAAAATTAATCATTCTATTTTTGTACGTTTGGGACGTAATAAAAGTGTGTGTTATAAAAAATTACGTGAAAAATGTTTTGTGCGAACTTGGCAGTATTATCTACCCCATCGACCAGAGGCGTCTCCCACCACCAATTTTGCTCGACTGAGTATCAGCTGCGCTCACAAAATATTTTTTGTGAAATGTTTCGCAGGTTTGAGTGAAAAAATTTTCTGTACCCTCTGAATCCTGAATTTTAAAAATATGCTTAACTGGTACCCTCTAAAGCGAAATTAACACCCGACGTTCTCTACTGTAAAAAAATCCGGCGACCTACAGATCCCCCACTCTGATATAAACGTCATTTGGTAACAAATTTCTTCAAAGCTCTGCTTGCTTCTAAGCCTATTCCCAAATGAGAGATCTACTAGGGTCGACTGCAGAAGGCGTTGGCCATAGTGAGTCAATCAATACAAATTTCAAATGTTCTGCGAAACAAGTTATCAATAATAATGATAAAATATTTGTAACGGGCCTTTTTCGCCGAAGCGTACAAAAGCACAGGATAATAAATGTAAAAAAAGATGTCATGTTATAAACAATTTATATTCATGCAGCCGGGAACAGATAAGTTTTCAGCTTAGATTAGAACTGAGCTAAACCAAGGTTCGGATTTCGTAACTCTCCTGGCAAGTTGTTCCATTCCAAGGGTACCATATAACAAAATCTACTGTTTCTTGTACTGGAGTACTCGTTCATTGGCAAGTTGGGCCACTGACGACTGATTTAACATATCAACAAAGTAAGAAAGGGTGTTTGAGTTTAAAGCATTATACCTGAATGAGCATCAGCATCTTGTATTTAATTCGTCGATCTAGAGGCAGCCAATGAATCTGCCGCAAGACGGGACTTACATGTTCGCGTGGTCGAACCCGAGAAATCATTCTCACCGCAGTGTGCAGAAGACAACGAAGTGGCAAGAGGTATACAGACTGTAACCTACCATACAATGCATTACAGTCGTCAATTCGAGACATAACAAAAGCACTGGCGATTGAATGGCTTGTATCAACATCCAGACGGTTTCGAATTCTCTCTATTTCCCGTAGTTGCCACGTGCAAGATCCTGCAAGCTCAGCGATATGTTTCTCAAATGTCAATTTCGTGTCTATAGTCACCCCTAATACCTTTATGGTATCAGTAGGATGTATAATTTCACTCCCAATGTCAACAGATCGGCCCACGTATTGCTGGCGACTGAGATAAATTAGTCCAGTTTTAGCTTTGTTCAGCTTTAATTTGTTGTTACCAAACCAAGAGTTCACGGAAAAAAATAAACGTTGCACTGATGACACTATATGAGCTTCTTCGGTGGTATAGAAAGATTGATACACATAAATGTCATCAGCATAGCTCTGGATATTGAAACCAGCCACCGCCACCATTTGGATCACAGGAGCGAGAAAGACGTTGAACAGCACTGATCCAATGACGCTGCTTTGGGGCACTCCACTCTGCAAGACTGTAGTCATTGACATGGATCTCCCTAGTTGATAGCGCTGTTCTCGATTTGTCCAGTAAGATTTGAACCATTTCAATGAGAAGGTGAGACTTCGACATCTTGAAGTCGTTGAAGCATCATCGTATGATCAACTGTATCGAAAGCAGCAGATAGGTCCAGGCTCATAAGCAGATTCACTTGTTTTCTTTCAAATGCTATCTGAATATCACTGCAAATTTGGACCAGTGCTGTCTCTGTGGAGTGACCTTTGCGATATGCAGACTGAAATTTGGGAATGTGATAGTTTCTTTCTAAGTGGTTGATCAGCTGTCCCATCACTACTCGTTCCATAATTTTGGTAAGGCAAGAGATATTTGAAATTGGACGAAAATTGTTCGTGTCGTTAATGTCGGAATTTGGACGCTTAAGTCGAGGATGGATGATTGATGCCATTTCCCTGTTGCTAAAAACTCCCGTTTCAATAGACTCGTTGATAAGTGCCGCAATTGGCCCAGCTAGGACAATCGCAAACTTCTCTATTACAGCTGGTGGCTAGGACATCTAGTGCGCAACATTTGGAATTGCTTTCTGTGAAGAGAGTTGTGATGAATTCTTCGGGTACAGGACTCAGGTGGAATTGGGGACCCTGGTAACTCGCTGATGGTAACATTTGTTGACGAAAATTGCGATTGAATAGCAATGATCTTGTTGAATAAATAACTAGCAAATTCGTCGACGCGGTCTGGTGACACAGGTGGATGACTTTTCCGGTTGAACATATCGTTTATGACGTTCCATTTTTTATTGTTGCTAACTGTATCTATTTTAATCTTCCAATGATTGTTGAATTTTTTCTGACACAGACGTCGATAGAGTTTCTTTTGATTTTCATAGTTTTGTCTGACAAGTTGACACTGTGATCGTCGCCAGGAACGTTCAAACCGCCTGAGAAATGTCTTCGTTCGTCGGCATTCCGAATCATACCAAGGTGAATCAAGACGATCTTGAATTGTTCTGGATAGGATCGGAAGTTGCCTTTCCGCGAAGGAAAGAAAATAATGAATCATAAAAGTAGTTGACTCGGTCGCCTAAAGATCCATGCAAGGACATTGAAAGTTGAGAAATGCAGTCTGAAAGGCATCAGTGTCAATAAGTGCCCAGTTCCGATAGTTTATTGTTGTTGTTTGTCTTATGATGTTAACGTTACAGTTTATATTGGTTATGATTAAACGGTGATCTAAGACAGCATAGTCTCTTCCCACTACTTCTGACACAAGTGTTCTACTTGAAAAAGACATTACCAGATCCAGAATGTTCCCATGGTCATGAGTTTGTTCTCTCACATGTTGAGTTAAGCCAAATGAACTGACGATATTGCGTCTGTCATAATGGGTATATTAAAGTCCCCATAATAAATAGATCTGGCAAATCAGTTGCAATAATTGTCAATATATCTGTAAACTCAATGTAAAATCAGACAATGGTGTTTGCGGAGGCCGATAAACGACTCATTTAGTTACTGAAAGCCCATCGGGCTTTATTGTTCCACACAAAAACTCGAAAGTTTCATACACAAGTCGAGAAATATCATGCCGATCCTGATATTGTAGAAATGTTCTATAGATTATGGCCAAACCTCCTCCACGATCAGTAGGTCTTGGTTTCCCAGCAGTTGAGAAGTGAGTGGGAGTACATTCGTGTAGAGCAACGGAGCTGCTGCGACGCATCCAAGTTTCCATTAGTGCTATCAAATGTAAGTTGTTTTCATTTATTACATAACGGATAACCCTTGATTTCTTGGCAAGCGATCTGACATTCAGCAGTCCAAAGGCAGATGATTGATCTCTGTGATTGGAAGTATTGTTTCGTGGTAGTCAATAGTTTATATTGCTGGGCGATTCATTGTTAATCTATGTTGGCTTGATACGTAGAGTTATGGGAGATATTGTCGAATGCTGATGAGATATATCCTCTGAAATGCCAGCAACAAGTGCCACAGAGCTGGCAGTCACAGATTCTTGACTTGCTTTGTTCCTGTTGTTGGTTGGTTGATCGAGCCGTCATCAACAACTGCATTACTCATGCTGTTGGATTCAAGGTGGTTGCCAGCAATCAAGGCACCACGGTTGCCCGTACCGGTCGACAGTGCTCTTTGCAGTCGTCGTTGAAGTGTTTCTTCGCCTGAGATTCAGCCGAGATCGAGCAGTGTCATCCAGAATGAATCGTCGGTACTCGACACCAGCGGGCCAGGAGGACCTTTCAACAGGTGATGGCAGCAGAGTAAGAGCAATAACGACGTGGAATTCAGCATCACTACTTTATGTTGGGAGCTTTAAAATGTGTTGAGGTGCTGTTCCTTTAAATTCCATGAGCTTGATCAAATCGGGCTCCTCGAGATCGGGTCGAAACCGTCGGATGAAGGGTGAGTGCGCGGTGTCGGTTTTAGCATGACATCAGTTAATGGAGATCCTGTGGAAATCTAGAGGTTCTGTCGTGTTGAGTTTTTGGCTCGCTGGTGGTCGTCAGCTGGTCGTCCTGATGTCTAGTCACGGCCATTGCGGAGACGCTGATGTGCAAACACGGGTGCAATGGATTGATTTGAGTTTAGACCAGGATGATTTCGTTTGTTTGCTGGCCGAACCCGGCGGCGGCTCTGCACCAAACTGTATCCATCGTTTGTCAATCCGTCGATGCCGTCATGGAGCCGACGTTCCTTGATGGTGCTTTCCTTGATTGAATTGGGCTCGTGGTTCCCGTCGTCTTTGTTATTATTTGTTGGTTCCATTAAGGGCTTGGCTGGGAGCGACGCTGCTTCATCCATAGTTTTTGCAGGAGCCACATCAGACAATAAGTCAATGACCACTAGTGGTACGCTCGCATCGGAACAGGCCACTGATAATCGACAGAGGCGGCCACGTAGTGTATCAAGATTCATCGTATTGGACGTCATTTCATTCATTAATAGTATATATTAAGTGATTATCAAATTATCAATTAATTATTTGAATGCAATTTAATGAGATCTTTCAGTACTAATTGCAATCAATACTAAGATCTTTGATTCAAGATTACACTTTGGTGACTAAATCATGTGCCACAGTAGCGGATGTTTTATTGGTTAATTGTAGATATTTGCTTGGGTATGTGTTTATCTATCGGCTGTCGCAGGTTGGCAGTAAGCAACGTAAAAGTGCGGGTGGGGGAGTACCTGCAGAAACTCTTTTTCTCGAAAAGTGGAGAGGCATCTCCCGTCTCCCGCGTGCTGGGCTTTTTGTTATTGACGTAAAAAATATTGGATCCTGCCGACATCTTCGTACACTCATGCAGTCACTGGCCTTAGTTATACAATGCAGATTATCTTTACAGTGGCGTTTATCGCTTGATCAATTCCTTATTTACCATGTTATAGAAGATCACATCAAGGCTGGTGGATATTGGCTGATGCTATAGGTATTAAAATCCCTAGTCTACTTGGAAAATTGGTAGCTCTCCGGTTAACTTGCATATAATAGCGGTAAATTGCGAAGGCCAGTTATAAATTAATGTTTGCAATTACCTAGGATGCAAATCGAACAGTTACAAATTCATCTTAAACCGGTACTGCCTTACCAGCGGAAAGGGTCTAACGAAGCGACGCCCACATGTAGACGAGAACCAAACCTGCAGACCTAATCTGTTGACTCTTGTAAAGGTCTAAGCTTTATAAGTCCTCTCCTGATCTTCAATAGTTTGGTGAATTTAATGCTATATTTATCATAGTTTGCGTCAATATTGGTTATATAAAGGTAAGTATGCTAATATTCACAGTAATATATACAATAGACCCGGATAAGGGCGCCGTGTCCCCACCTCCTTCCGTCTCAGAAAATCTCAGTAATATATACAATAGACCCGGATAAGGGCGCGGTGCCTCCACCCCACTCCATCTACGAAAATCATTGCAGCTTTGTCATTTTACCACAATTTTTCCCCAATTTGTCAATTTTACTCCAAATTTTTTACGCACCCGGGGAACCTGCACTAGGAAGGGTAGTGCTAGGGTAACTTTCTCTTCCCTTATGGGCGCTATGTCAAAGATCTTTTATCTGATTTTGCCACGAGCTGTGCGTTATCCTAAATTGTTCTTAGATGTGTATTATTTTAACTTGCCTCGATTCAGAATCGCTCTCGGTTACTTGATATATTCCGTTAAAAATTGTTAGGCGAAAATATAGCTTGTAAAAAAGAGAAATTTTCGTACTTAAAATGCAAAAAATTTCAAATTCATAAATTATATATTAAATATAACAAAATAAAAATTGAAATAAAATATTTTGAAAGAGTTGCTCATTGACAATCATCATTTTTGATAAAAAAATAATTTTATTTTAGATCTATCAACTTTTTTTGATTATGTTGTCCATATTTGGGCTCTTATGAGGGGGATAAGGGGCCCCACAGCCGGCCAAAGTTTTAGGCTTTCGCAAATGGGCTCCATTTTCTGTCAAAGTCCCGGTTTTTATTAGTTTTTTCTCAGTTTAACGTGATAACAAAAGTGATCTCAGCTGGTAGTGTTTCCCGACAACTTTTTCGGATAGATCTGTATTCTTTGAGAGTAGTATATATATTATATTTTATGATTTGTTTAGTAAATACTGTGTTATAACAAAAGCAACACAACAATAAACAAGGTAATAGCAGTATAAATTGTGTTTGCAAAGATGAAACGTGATACTTGAGAGAGAAACGATAAGAGATTCCACCGCGGACAAAATTGTTGACAGTACTTTAAGTAAACTTTAAAAAAACTATATTGTATATCGAATGATGAACTTGGGAAATATGATAAAAACCCGCTGTTTACAAGATAACAAAATTTATAAATCACATTTCTTTGTAGGCAGGAAGAAAGACGGCTTAAGGATGCTCAGGATGCTTTAGTAAAAGGATATAGTCCCAGGATATGGATACAACATGGGAGTTGGAATGGCGGGTGGACGGGTTCATGTCATGACGATATTCTTGCATGCATCGGCATTTTGACATTTGTGAGCTATACATTTTTATACAACGTACTCATGATCATGACTTCGTTTTGTAAAATGAGGCACTATCTATGCCATAAACCTATTTAGTAATGTTGTCGATATTGCTAGCGACTCGTTGTTTACCTACCTCAACCGGTGAACGATTTGGTAGATTTGGCAAAATAGTCTGTAACAGAGGGACACGCCCAGTAGCGTATTTGAAAGGGGGTGGGGGCGTCTCAAACATCTCAAGAAAAAAATTATTACAAGCATATTTTAGGTTGATTTTGGTCAAAATCCTACGTTTTCTTCCAATGGTTCGTCAAGGTTTACCAATTTTACCCAATTTTTTGATTATTTTCCTCCGAGTTTTGCCAAATTATCAAGGGCGGGAGAGGAGTGCGAATTGTCGTGAAATTTAACACACCAACAATGGTAAGACTAATTACCGGCCGTGAATCGTTTTAGGACAGTTCCGTCGGATTGATATCTTTGACTTGGAATGTCAATTATTGGCGGGGCAACGTTGATTTGTCCAGTAGTGATAATCATACAATGCTGTTGGTATAACGCTTTGCTATCATCCGCCGCCGTAACATGTATTAAAAGAGTAACGCTTTATATAACTATAAAGACTGACTGAACATGAAGTTTCTCGCTTATCGAATATCGCCAGCTATGAATCTCCATTTTCTTTCTAAATCAATCGTATATTTTTCATTAATCTGACATCAATACTCTGGGTCCATTTGGAGCCAGTGTGTATCGAAACTTTAATTGATGAAAAAACAGCACCTCAAGAGCAATCGTGTTTTGCAAGAAACTTCACAACAAATTTGCGGAGTCGGAATAAATCCAAAGATGCAATAAAAATCCTATCAAACCAGTTTGACACCGTCCCCTTGTTGACATCAAAATTCTGCTGCAGCTCATGGAACAATTCTTCAGATTGCGAATTGTTCATTTATTTTTTAAGCCATCGTTATAATACTTGCTGAGATATTGTATTGTGTTTGTATTGTATATTGATCATTTTTCCAATCTGTTTTTTAATATAATATATAGATTTTTAAATGAACAATTTTTTCAAAATCAATACTAGATACCTTCCTGGTCAATAGGTTAAGTGTTCATGATGATTTCTCAAGAAGCCATCATAAAGCCTTGTTAAAATAAAACCCCATTAAACACCCCTGCTAACGCGGAAGCTGGAGAGACATTCAACACCCTTAAATGAAAATTATTTCTAACACATTTTTATTCAAACGTAATGTAATTGATAACCAAAAAGAAACTCCCAAAAACATTGTTTTTTAATATCTCCAAAATAGACATTTAGTTAAATAAGACAAATTTTCTAAATATATATATATATAGAAGGAAATATAGAAAAAAAAGAAACTCAACTATGTATACTTGATAAACTGAGAGAAAATAATATATATACTAATTAAAAACTAATTGAAATGAAATAATAATGGAATCGCGAAGTATTGCTCAGAAATAGAAGCGGAAATTTGTTAAGTAACCACTTACCCTGGCGAAAAATAGAATGTCATTCAAAAATAACTTTCACGAGTAATAAACTCATTTTTTGCATTATTCGTAAAAGTTTAAAGAGGAAATTAAAACTTCTAAACATTTCGTCTAATATTAACAATGAATGGCGAAGGGAACACAAAAGTAGGTAAGCGAAGACGTAGGCGGTATATTAAATATCTAGTCTTTTCGGGTTGGCCTCTTGCAGCCCTGAAAGTCGTCAATTTTGGTAGGATTCGACTCAGCTCGTTGAGGTATGTTCGGGCAAAATTTTCTCGATAAGTGTATAATTTATCTACTCTTAGAACTAGAGGTAAGAATTTTGGCCCAAGACTTGGCCCAGTCTCGTCCAGCCGCGCCGGATAGGCCGACGCATGATAACAAATCTGCTTGTATGTGCGGACCTTTTACTGAAGTATCCCGATCCTGCTGGTAGCAAAAATTAACGAGTTAAGCTATACAATAGTTCTTGTATGCGCTGTGTGCTAATTAAACTTGGATGTTAAGTAGAACATTTACTGCAGAGTTCTGCTTCTGAAACGCGTTCATACGACTCAAGAATGAATAATCATTAAACGTCGTCCGCACGGCATGCTTACTAGCGTTCGCATAGCGCTGCCATATATTTTTATTGTAAGATAAATTTAAAAAAGGAAATGAATAATAATTACGGCAGAAGGGGTGGATTTATTATTATATTTCGTGTTTTGCTGCTGGAATGTAACAACCGCTAGAAAACCCTGGGTTTGTTTTAAGAATTTTGCGTGAGGGACCGTTTAATACGCTAACTTTACATTTTGTACCTCCCAATAGAAAATCAGTTTATGAATCATGGTTTAGGCACTCATCGACGAATATTGCTATAGGACCTTATACCAAATTTCAACCCCATTCTGCCTGCTACCACTCAGTTACAGGATTCCTCTGGCTCATAAAATGCGACAGCGCTAAATTTTATTCTAGATTTGGGAAATTTGGCCTCGGTCCGGTTGGGTCAGCCCAGGGCCAGCGAGCCGACACCCGATCACAAACGGATGGGACAAGGCCGATTTCTTGAGAGCGCCGGCTTGGGAGCCCAAACCTCAAATTTAATCGAACTCTGCCGTTGTTAAACTGAAAAAATTGGACCTGTTCCCACCAGGTTGGACCCATATTGACGAGCTGAGTCGAATGATACCAAAATTTGTTTCTATATATTAACAAACGGACACAATTAATACCAAGTTATTACCCATACCTATTTTAACATTAACGATCTTAACTCAGTAATGAACGAAATTATTTTAGTTAACGCGTTGCGCATTTATTATATTGTTTGAAAAATTTCATTAGCAACGGGGAAACTAGAAGTGTGGAAAAGAAATTTTGTCACGACTATGAGAACGCTTTCAGGGTCCTTGACAATGTGGGTATGGGTAGAATGGTAGAAAAATTGTATAAATTGTAGTGTATAGTAGTGTTAGGCAATGGTTGGTTTTAAAGTCAAACGGATGGCCGTCGGCCGGCCGTAAAGATCTTTAACCGGCTGTCGGACAGCTGTGGGCCATCGGCTAACGGCATCCCGTCGAGTAACGGCCGATCGTTGGTCAAGAGTTGGCCGAAGGCTGAACGGCTGGGCGACGGCAAATGGACTGCTGACTGTTAAGAAGCTTCTCTTTGGAAGATATGAAATTATTATTGCTTCTTCAGAATTTGTTCAAAAATCGATTTGTTTGTTTTTTTGTTGTGGTGTGTTGTGTGGCGTTTTTTTGGGGTCGGGGTTTGTGTTTTTGTGTCCAGTTGAGCGACGACCGATAACTGTTGCCCAACGACTTGGCCAATTGTCCACGACTTAAAATTGGTCATCAGCATGCCGTTGGTTGCCAGCGTCGACAATCTTGTGCAAGCAATTCACAGCCGTTGCCTAATATTAGTGTACAGCCTGTATGTAGCGACGAGTTATCCAAAATAACCCCTCAGTCGCCGAAACAGTGAACCAAAGTACTTAGCTCAAGCTTCGCATTTCTTATACAAGACCTCCAAAATCAATAAATTTTATCAAGAGGGGATAGTCGCTATTGCACATGTAACAAGAACTAAAGACATTTTGCAGCTATACATTAGATTTACTCATCAAAAATCACAAAAATTAAACACACACTATCATAGTAAATAATTCGTATTATTTGCGTTTTCAGTAATAATACAAAAATACAAAAGTACAGACTTTTGTATTTTATAGCTGGCTGTAAGAGACAAAAGTTTCTAAGAACTAGCCATTAGAGACAAAAATCTGTTATGGCTAGCTGCAATAGATTTTAGTCTCTAACAGATAGGTGTTAGAGATTTTTGTATTGATTAACTATCTGTATAAGATTAAAATCTCTTACAGCTATCTGTTAGAGATTTAAATATGTAACAAGCTGTCATTAAAGACAAAAAATCTCTAGCAGCCGTTTTCAAGAAACTAAAATATCATATAGCTATCCATTAGAGATTTTAGTTTCTTGCAGACGGCTGTTAGAGACAAAAGTGCCCACTTTTTGCGCTCATTATTCTGTGAAACCTGCATAACTTTCTATTACGCATTTGAAAATTCTTCAAGTTTACATCTGACCAAAGTCGAATAAGGATGGCGCGTTTGGTAGAGAGGATTGTCTAACAAAACATAAAATGCTAGTAAACATATATCTTTTACGCACAAAATATTTATCACTGTAATTCTAGAAGAATATAATGTATCTATTTTAAAAAACCAAAACTAATAAAAACATGATTCAAAAAGGCTCGTTAGTTTGTTTGTTTATTGCCAGCCAAACTAATAAGTATTTAAATGAACAGGCTAAGGCTTAGGCTTAGCATACTGAGAACGGCATGGCATGCATTTTATTTCCGCCCCTAAAAGTTACATTGGCAAAACAGATTAATATGTTAACAGAATAATAATTTGATCACTATATTTTTTACGACAGTTATCTAAATTATCGCCCAAATAAGAAAAACACTATATTAGAGTACGAGAGCCGCAGTGAACTAGACCAATAAATGAAACTAATAATCTCCTTTAAATACCGCGTTGATAGACCGAATCCGCTGATTAGTTAAAAATCCAAAATATTCAAGTAAGCAATCCGTATTGGAAACGAGGCTATATATTTCATCAATCACTTTCTCTGAGTTCTGACGAGAGCAGAGCTTCCTAGGATTATGCCAAGTTAAACATTATCATTGGTGATTCTGCAAATACATTATACTAAATCACAATGTTCGCATTAAGTCAGCTGTAGATGTCGCTGATGAAATAGATATATTTGCAAATATTCCTGTTGGATTCCAAATTGGATTTGTGTGACCAAATATTGAGCCATCCATGCATGCCATGCACCCGGCAATAGACCTCACCGAAATCCACATGTTCCCCGACAACTTTTAAAAATGTTTATTCACACCTTCATATTAAGCTTTAGGCTTGAAAAAAACTTTAATTCATTTAATATTATTTCGAGAATTTGAACAAAAAATATTCAAACTTTTCAAAATTTGAACATATGAACGCACGGTAATGTGCTTTGTTTATTTTTTAATTTCGTGATCTTGTCGACTGGCTGACTGTTTAGATCTCCACCTGTCTTATCTGTTTTAGTATAATTTTACGTTTAGGCATATCCTTGATTCGCCTATGTTTACGATCGTTTCTAAGCTACGTAATCTACGTGATGAATATATATATTGATTTATGACACATTGTTTTTCATTGTACGAAAATTCCAGAATATTTGTGATTCATAATATTTATACCTATATAGAATGCAGTAGTTAGTATTGCTGTCAATTTTAACATATTTTTCAAACGATACAGTCATTTAGTAGAGTACAAGTGATTGAGGTGAAATCCGAAAACAATCTCACTCAAAACTTTTAGCTTACTACAATAATAAATAATTTCTATAGAACCGCAATAAATCCAACAATGAATGCATTTCGTTGAGAAAAGAAACAATTTTGTACAATGTAAGAATCGCACTTTCAAAGTGTTTCCTAAGTCAAGTGTTGACTCCGATAAAGAATACGGCAATGTATATTTGGAACGTTGGATGGAAATAGTTTTACACTCGAAATAGCAATTATAAAATCTAAATCTTATTTTTCGCTTGTTTTGTTGCAAGAAAATATTTATTTATTCAATTATTCTGTTTTTATTCATCGAATTAGATTACTTATCGATTAATAAGTGTTTGCCAGAAAAGAAAGTCAAGGTCGTTTTACATCGTATAAAATTGTAAATAGATTAGAAGCCATAATAATAAAACTACTACTTTAAGTGATAAGATCCACGAGTGATCAAACGTTGGACCGACCGGAATTCGAACCCGGATCTCTACCTTGCAAGATTAGCGCGCTACCATTACACCACAGGTCCCGATCGCAACGTGTTCAGCTATGCATTACATGCTAGGTAGTTAGATGCTGCATAACTCCCCTGCAAAGTCGCGGAGAGAGCGTGCGGTGAGAGCTCTATCTGTATGAAGAAACTCCGTGCAGCGGGTCACGTCGGGCTTATCAATTAAAAAGATCCAAGAGCGATCATACATTGGACTAGCCGGGATTCGAACCGGATATCTAGCTTGCAAGACTAGCGCGCTACCATTACACCACAGATCCCGATCACAGCGTGTTTAGCTACGCTATATATGCTAGCGTAGCGAGATGCTACATAAGTAAGCTACACGAATGTACAATTTCGCGAAAACAGAACAGCAATTATATATCTGGCAAGGATAAATTTTTTAACGACGTGAAGCATGAACAGCATGAGCCGGCTGCCAGCTTAAAGGTTTATATTGTTCTGGCCGGTTAGTGGGGGTTGGATACTAAGCAACTTTCGTAGTGTCACGCCAATTTTTGACCGTATAAACTTATTTCCTCCAATTCTCCTATAAATTTTTTGTAATTTTGCTCGTAATTGTCAGCAAACTTTGTGCGGTCGGGAGGCGGGGGTATATATAGTCTAGACGATAGGGGACCGACCCTTGACAGGGTAATACCTACTTTCCACGAGGACACTTATGCTAATACAGGATACGGAATGTTTACATTTTGTACGGTTTTGTTCACTATATTTGCCTTCTGCCGGGTACTACGTTGGGACATCTGTGTTAACAGGATCTTTGTGCGGTAGAATCTAAAGTTATATTTGAAATTTTGAAAACAAACTGTCGCTACCTAAGTATTACTAAGTATAATAAAGATTATCCAAAGTTTAACAATAAAAAATGCAGTTGTGAAATATGGAGTTCGAAGGAACATTCTTATGTCAATCAATCAATCAATCAATCAATCAATCAATCAATCAATCAATCAATCAATCAATCAATCAATCAATCAATCAATCAATCAATCAATCAATTTAATTGGAGAATATTGTGCGGCTTGTTGCACAGTTACTGAAACTGAGTTAACACTTGGAGCACATTCGTGTACTGAGTAGCTATTGCATTTCTGTCAAAACACTTCAAACTAATCGAAACAGCAGCGGGCGAATTGATTTTAGGAGGCCTAACTACCTTTAGTAGGATGTATCATATTGTTAAATATGCAAGATTTGATTTATGATAATGTTCCATGAGCAGCAATATATTATATTATATATATATTTATTTATTTATATTTATTTTATTTATTTATATATTTATTTATTTATTATATATATATATATTTATATATTTATTTATATATATTTATATATTTATATATATTATAATATATTATATTTATTGACCCTATTCAAATTCAAGAATTGGAAATTTGTGAGCTTCTATTTCGTTCAATCTCTTAAATGATGTCTGGTATACTGTTGACTTCATGCTTGTCCAAATTTTTGCAGCAAAACAATAGCGCGAAAACATTTCTGAAATCAGAGTAAAATGTTGTAATCTGCTGTATGATAGCAATAAGTATACCGGGTTTGGTTTTAACTTTAAAAGCAAACGCTTATGTTTTACATAAATGTGTACTGGGCAATACTGACGCTGCAACCATCATGTTCTGTTTATCATTTAAGCTAAACCAGCAAATTAAATGGTCATAAACTTTGGGTTTGCGATACGGTAATAATGATAATAAGGCATTTATATAAAGCACCCTTTTCACTGATAGCGTTGCAAAAGTGTTGGATACGATATGACAATTAATATGATAAGTTTTGATATTATGAAGGTAGGACCTGAGGAAACAGAAATGTCTTTTACTTAGACGGTAGTGTACTGGAATTGCCAACTTAGAGGCCATTGGTGTTATTACAAAATAAAAAGTAGAGCTCCAAACCAAATTATAAAATCATATCACGCTGAAAAATTACGTTTTATATGTATCCTGTACAATCAGAGTACCAAATTTTTAAGAATACTTTCCCAGAATCTCTGCAAAAAATCTTAGTCATAAATATTCGGTACTATTATAGTACCAGATGTTTTGTACTATAGTGCCAAATATTTATGACTAACTATTCTTTTACAGATTTTCGGGGAAATTCTCCTAAAAATTTTGTATTCCGATTGATTGTCTACAGGATATAATATGTCCTTTCGGTTATCCCCCAGCCGGAATTTCGTCAATTTTGAAGATACAGATAAAATTTTTGCACCAATCCATTCAGCTCGATGAGTTGGTTCAGAAAATGCGCAATCTACCCACATCCCTGACAAAATTTTTTTCGATTTTTGAGGTCCCAGTGGTCCCTCCTCGGGAACCCAAAAATTTTTTTCTTCATAATATGGTCATATTGGGTACCATTCGACTCCACTTGATGAGGCAAGTAGCCTGGTGTATAATTTATTGAAATTAACCCCACCGGTAGAAAGGTATGAGGGCCCAAGTAACCTGATGGGCCGTACGTTATAAAGTTAGAAAAAAGAACAGCTTAGAGTAGGAGGTTCGGGGGGCGCCAGTCCACCGACTTAGGCTTAGGCTTAGTGTATGCCTCATATAAACAGCTTAGCTTACGCTAATACTAAGGCTTAGGTTTAGTATACCCAGAACGGCATCGCCTGCATTTTATTTCTGCCCCTCGGGGTTAGTTGGGTCCTCATAACTTTCTAACGGTAGGGTAGATTTCAATAAATTTAATTTCAATAAATTATCAACTAAATTGTTTCATCAAGCCGAGTCGAATGGTACCCAATATGACCATATTCCGGAGAAAAAAATTTTTGGGTTCCCGAGGGGGACAATTGGGACCTCAAAAACTGGAAAAAAAAATTTTGTCAGGGATGCGGGTAAAATGGGTATTTTCTGAACCAGCTCGTCGAGCTGAATCGATTGCTGCCAAAATTTAATCTATATCTTCAAAATTGACAAAATTCCAGCTGGGGGATGACCGAAAAGACCCTGAAACGGAACCATCATAGTTGATTGACATTTACGCGAACCTTCTCAAGCAAAAAAACTGGGGCTATCCAAACCCCGTCATCCACGCCGACGTTTACGCTCCTGCTAGAAGCTCATCTTCAGATCTCGGTTGGTCCATCGAAAGATCATTCGTGGGTCTTTTCAGTCTGATCACGTAGAACCGTAATTTAATGGTGACTGGTTCATAAGGTAATTTGCAAATCCAACTCCAACCTAAATCACAATACATCCTCGAACCACTCACCTCCGGACAATTTGTCCTTTGGACGATTAGAGTCTTGAAAAATCGTTCCCAGCCAACGCTGACAACCAGGATTATTGGCTTGGATTTAAAGTTAGGTTTAGGCTTACGAAGGCTTAGGCTTTAGTCCGGGCATGAACTGTCCAAAGGACCAGTTGTGCCAGCGCACGAAAGGCATGAAATATCATGCATCGTGAAATTTGCTCTTTTTACATATGTTGTCCTAATAAAAAGTACAAAAATGATCTACAGCTAATTACATAACTCAAAATTTGCGTGCGAAATCTATTTATAAACGTAAATTGTGTTAAAAATTAAAAAACTGTTCCAATTTTTCTTTAGAAACTGTTTGAGATCAGCGTTATCAAATTCACTAACGCATGGTGTGTTCCACTTAGTAAGTTGTAGTTATTCTTAGCCCTAAAATAACACTAATTATGTTCGGTATCTCTTTAGTGTGAAGCGTAAACATAATGTTACAACGCAAAAAAACATATAACATTAGGCATAAATTGTGTAAAAAAACTGTGTCACAAAACAAATATGTTATTGCTTTGTGATGCAAATATGTCGCAGATTGAATATTTTTAAACAATGAACGACATGAAACATCAAATATCAAGGGTTGGTTTCACAGAGAACACTACCACACCATAACCATACAGTCGGCGTATACATCGTAGGTTCCAATGGTGGTAAGGTGGGTCGTTCCCTAAGCACTGGAACCTTCCAAGCCATATATATCCTCATCTGACGATCTACACATCGCTGTCGCGGAAACTTTTACCAGAATCGCGAGAACTTTAAAGGCTAAGTTGGAGAAAATGTGTCTCATTACTAAAAAATTGGGGATCCCGGGAAAATTTTTGCTTACCCTCCCGCGGCCTGCTTCCTTGCCCCACGGACACCATAGGGCGACAGACCTTGAGCAGTTATGATTTATCTGCAAGCACAGTTATAGAAATGTCTGCGTGTACATACGTAGGCAATATATTATACATATGTTTAATATCAAGGTAACCCTGACGGGCCGAAGATTAAGATTAACGATATAACGTATTTCCCTCACGCCTCAGTGTTTGTTACTTGGGCCTAAATTTTCATAAAAATATAAAATATAGGACAGGTATTGAAAGCTGAGAATGTGTTTAAGTACATGGAACCGCTGTTCATAGACTTATCATGGCGATTTTGGAAACGACTGCCTTTCGATGTTATGACCGAGCACTTCCTAACACCATGCCCATACGACCCCGGCTATCATAACCTCGAGGGTGGACCTAAAATATCACCATTTGGTCAATTTAGCGAGTTTTCTCGGTCAGACCCAAGAAGTTATGGAGCTTAGCAGGCCGCAGGCGCGCTTCGCGAGGTGTGTTCGGACGTTCGGACGTGCGTCGAAACTAGAAAGAGTTTTCGCGATGGTAGTGGCGCTATTGGTGCCTATCGCGAGTTAACGGGAGTGCGGACGGAGTCCCGCCGGGTATATTTGGAGTCGTCTCGATGTGATGAACACAAGGAGGGGTATTTTACAGACTTTCGAGTTGAGGATAAAATTTTCAAAAGTTTGTGCCCAAAATTAAACTGAGGCGGTCGTGCGGCGTAATTTGGCGGGTTATTACGGGACGATCGATTTTCAGATAAAGACCCGACGCACATAGTTGTATTCGCCAAGAGTAGGCCGATAGTTAAGATCAGCGTAAAAATAATACTATTTTACAAAATGAAAGAAAAGCAAATGTTAACTTCTACCGTAAGAAATGACAGACAGGAAAAAAGGGAGCGCTGTATAGCGATTGAACGGCTGGGCGGATTGAGACCCGCCACGGCTCGTTGAAATACTTGATAGCCAGGCTACACTCTTACCGGAGTTACTTCTGGAACAGGAGGGAGCGGTTGCAACGCTCCGGATCGAGTGATTTTGGTGGAAATGAAAAGTGCGAACGCGTTTTCGCCATGCCCAACGTGTAGGAAAAAGAGCAGGATGTGGCACACGTATGCCCTTGGAATATAGGTTCGCTAAATCGACACAATGATACCCGAAGGGCCGGTCTAGGGCCTTCCATAGCGAATCGTAAGAAGTTATAAATTCGACGATGACAGTATTTGGAGACGACTTAGCATAAATCTGTCAGTATTATGGCCGTAAACGGCTTAGTTGGAACGTTCTCTGACAGAAACCGGACTAGGGTTCGTCCTAACTTTAAGAAGATATTGAGCGAAAAAGGGAGCTCGCCGTGTGATAAGTCTATACAATCGAATGATGACAACAACCCTAAAAAGCGTACCCAGCGGTTGTTTAGAAGAGTAGATGATGAAATTACTAATATAGCTTAATAACCTATGGACCGATTTTGTTCTAATAGACCGTGTTCTAAAGTCCGCTAAATGCCGCACCGAAAAGTATTCTGGGACTGATTTCGAATTCCGAAGCAATAAACGGCTACGGTTTGTCGCAACCGCGTCCGGTTCACTCATTTACCGAGAGTCCGAATTTGTTGTTTCATTTGTTGTTTTCCTCTTATCTCAGCCATGGAGAGAAGTTTCGGTTGGACTAGGTAAAATCAATATTTTATATTTCATTACTCCCCAACGAATTTTTGTGTCAGTGCCGTTCGCCATTGATCGAACAGCCACTTCTGCTCGATGCATGACCAGCGGCCGGGAGGCCTCCTATTTCCGCACGGTCGCAATTTTGATCCTACGTATTTAAGGAAATCTCGATAAATTTTGACCTGGTCGAAGCCCTACAAATCCTAAAAATTGCTTATAATCGGTTCTATACAGGTAATTCCTCGTTTCCTGGATTCAGCACATGCACCAATATAAAACGTGACATAAACGACGGACAAACGGAGCATCACGAAAAGCGGTTAAAATTGCATACATGAAAGCATATGGTGCAAGAACGGACAAAATAAGCCAGCAATACAAATCCATGGCGCCACAGGTGTCAGGTTTGCCCGATGGGGCGTTGGTTCGGATCGCGTTAGAGTGCTACGTATCAGCCTTTCGGGCGTTGTCGAATCCTTAACGGACCTTGATGGTAGCACAGGCTAGCGTAACAGACCGGAACGGTCATGTTACAACTGGGCTTCAATGGTTGAGATCACAAGTCAAGTGCGCTGTATCAGGATACCCACATCAGAGGCGATAGGTACATTTATATGTTTATATAATTAGTTTATTTATGCGATTTTAAAATATACAAATTTTAAATGTTACATGTGAATGGACTTATTAACCAATAAATATATACCTAATTGAATTTAAAAATATCGACCCAAAAAAACGGAACAAAATACAGTAGTTTCTCTCTCGTCGGGCTACAAGAAGAAACAGGAAAGCGTTTTTAAAAACAACTGAAATTTTTTAAAAGTAAATTATTTTAATAATATAATCGTCAAAAATACGATATTTTAAACGACAGGACCGAACAAACATTTCCGGAACAGAAATAAAAAATGAAAAAAATTTTATCTACAAAGCAACTACCACACACTGCTAATTATATGTGTTTCGGTGGGAGTTCGTGATGATGGTTGACTGTTTTTCGTCAAACTGCTGCTAATCTCCGTAATAAAAAATTACCATGTTTTTCCAGGTAAAATTCCACTTAAAACTGTTGCTATAAGCATTTTTGACAATTATTTTTCAGGAACCTTAACTTTGTTTGTGTTTAATTGTTTATTCAAACATTTCTACTGCGACATTTTAATATAACTACGAAAGCATTGAGCGCAGAAGATTAAACAAGATTTTAGCTGTATCAATTAGCGGATTTATCTTCTAATCTAAGCTTTTTAGCCTTTTATAGCCAGAAGTTAAAATAAAAATCGGATATTTGAATTTGTTTTAAACTTTGTTTTAAAATTTGTTTTAAATTTTGAACTAAAATTCGAAAAAAATATTAGGAAAATAATATATTTACAATGGAGAACCTTGGAGACATCTTTTATGTCATATTTATAAAGCTGTATGCCAGACCATTGAACTTTAGAGCTGAAATACATATAATTGGATACCATCTACTTACCTCCATCCTCTCCACGTGATTCCATTATTTTCCACGAGAGGTATAAATTTTCTGGCAAGCGAAGATAAACTTCCTAGTTGGGCTTCTCTCAGATCACATTCCTTGGATGTAAATTGTGCCGGCTCCAGGGTTTTATGGTAGGGTATGTAATAGGTGTCTTAAGTTTGGTAGGGACTACCTCTTTGGATTACTTCTTGTTGAGAGGACCTAGCTTCTGAATTATATTTACTACCATGCTCTAACTCCCCCCGCCCACCTCGCTTGTGGAAGAGAGTGCTAAACGTTAGCAATATTTTGAAAATAAAAGAAATTTTGAGGCAAAATTGCAGAAAAATGGAAAAATACTGAGGAACTGTTGGAGAATCGGGTGAGTATTTTGTGTTATCCCCTGGCCTAACAATATATTGCATATTTATTGAGAGCCACGAGGGCTATCGCTTTATAATTCCCTGATAATTTGGGTCTTTTATTGAATCTCTGTCAGCTCGAAAATCGTCAATAGTACGGATACGGCGGAAATTTTGATACCATTCGACTTGAGCTTTGACAAGGCAGTACAAAAAGTATCAATTTCGCCTAAACTTGTTCAACTCTAATCAAGATAACTCAGCTCGTTTGACATGTTTACTATTTGGTAGCGTTTCAACTGCAAAATTTTTTATCATTTGGTATTGGGGCTTTAGTGGCATGTGTGTTGTGCTAAACCGAACCATGCCCTCAACCGTGGCGAAACATAAAGTTGCGATCTGAACGTCGAGTTCAGAAATAATCATCAGGAAGAAACATAATTCTGTAGATGTTAGCCTAACTTGATCAGATCTAAAAGAAAAAATAAACTGTGCAATCTGGAAGCTTTTACGATATTAATTTAATTATTTATTCAAAGTATAACAATGATGAAGGGTATTTAGGCGTGCGATACTTGGGTGTCTACGGAATGTGGTATTTTACGCAATCAAATATGGTGATAAAAAAGCAGGGGTCTTCGGGATCCATGTTTACACGTTAGGTTTTTGCTTTTTGCAGTTTTCATGCCTGATCGTTGAAATTAAGAGATAAACGGAAAAGAACAGCGCCGCCATTTAGAGCTGCTCATATTACAATAATTTAGATATATTTTAATGTTTTTGAAATTTATATTGGGTATGTTTATAAACCTTGCTTTCCGGTGTTGGGTGTTAAAGTTGCTTAATTTCGGCGCCATAAATTGTCAAATTTTTGTGTTTTTCAAGTTAGCTGTGTGTAATAAGTTTGAACGGGTCTGTAAGTTCCCCGATATGCTGAATATGGTTAAAGCTGTTGTGCGGTAATTCATATAATACGGAATTTCTAGTTGTCCAAAAGTGTGAAAATAACGCATAAAACTATAATATTTATTGAAGGTTGTAATTTTATAAATTTAGAAAGTTTCTCTCTTTTGCCCACCGGAGAAAGGGATAGAGGGTTCTACGGCTATCATTTGTCCTGAAAATGGCCGTAATATTGTTTTTTTTTTGGAAATTATGTATAGAATAACTATTTGTTTGGTACTTCGAAGGAGGTATACTCGGCTAAATTTGGAACCTCGCAATGGTCACTAAGCGAAGACTGGTCAAACTCCGTTTTATGTAGTTTTGCTATCAGCTGGTTATTTATCTTTGCCGGTTTAGCGATAACCATAGATTGATTACTAAAATTTCAAAAATTTTCCATTCAAAAACGCAATACAAGAATTACCTCCTGCATTTTGCGCTATATCAAAAATACGCATAACCGTGTCAAAATATGAATTAAAATAGCAAAATCCTCCAACTTTATTATAGTGTTTCAAACCTATGCGGATGCGCAAACATTAACATTTGAGAGTACAACACAGCGAAAATTGAGCTGATTTTTTTTAGTTTAATAGAAAATTACATTTTGTTGGTTTCAAATCTCGAATCAGTGATAACCTCTTTACGCTCTGCGAAAAAGCAACGAGTTCTTTCTTAGAGATATGTAAAATACCATAACATATCATCCGTTGTTAACACACAGTTGCTTTCAACTGAGTCCGTGATGTTTTATTATTTTACAATACAAATGTTGCCGAGGCCCAAGCGTCGCACGTCCAACGGTCGCACGACCAAGTGTCGCGGACGCCCAAGTGTTGCACGAACATGTGTCGTTGACGTCCAAGTGTAGCACGACCAAGTGTCGTGGACGCCCATGTGTCGCACGTGCAAGTGTTGCGGACGCCCAAGTGTCGCACGACCAAGTGTATCTGTGTAATGACATTACTAACTTATCCAAGTGTAGCATGACCAAGTGTCGTGGACGCCGATGTGTCGCACGTCCAAGTGTTGCGGACGCCCAAGTGTCGCACGACCAAGTGTCGTGGACGCCGAAGTGTCGCACGTCCAAGTGCCGTGGGCGCCCAAATATTGCACGACCAAGTGACGTGGACGCCCAAGTGTAACACGACCAAGTGTCATGGACGCCCAAGTGTAGCACGACCAAGTGTCGAACGTCCAAGTGCCGTGGACGCCCAAGTGTCGCACGCCCAAGTGTTGCGGACGCCCAAGTGTTGCACGACCAAGTGTGGTGAACGCCCAAGTGTCGCACGACCAAGTGCCGTGGACGCCCAAATATCGCACTACCAAGTGTCGTGCACGCCCAAGTGTCGCACGCCCAAGTGTTGCGGACGCCCAAGTGTCGCACGACCAAGTGTCGTGGACGCCCAAGTGTCCTACGTCCAAGTGCCGTGGACGTCCAACTGTAGCACGACCAAGTGTCGTGGACGCCCAAGTGTCGCACGAATAAGTGTCGTGGACGCCCAAGTGTCGCACGAACAAGTGTTATGGACGCCCAAGCGTAGCACGCCAAAGTGCCGCGGACTCCGCACTGTCACACGACCAAGCGTCGCAGACGCCCAAGTGTCGCACGTTTAAGTGTCCCACGCCCAAATGTCGTAAGACCTTTTTAATATACGCATATAAAGCGATCGATGACAGCAGTGGGCCAGTACAACTATACTACAAATATTATGTTTATTTCAAATGTTACGGAAAGATATAAAAGTAACGGTGTAACAAAGTAATGATTCTGAAATTATGCATATATATATATTCCAAACAGTGCTGTTTTTACGGAAAGGCACCTATTTGGACCATAACCAGGTAGCGTTTCTAATTAAGATCAGACGCTGACGGAGTGGACTCCTATATATCGCTGGGTGTAACTGCGGGATAATGATTTGCTCGCGTTTATGTGTTCTTGCGTGCATCTTCCTGGCTCCTTTTCGCTATCAGGGTAGTAGCCAGAAATTTACAATGGGAAGATAATTCATGATTACCTGGTTGTGTAATGCATGCGCACGCGAAATTTTTTATTTTTTACTCAAAACTTCAAAAATTTTAGATTGTTGGGGTATTCGGGACACAAAGTTGTAAAGCTACGAATATGTCATAAATTCAGAATATTTGGTCTGGGTACAATTCATACCTAGGTTTGAAACAGAGCTATGCCCTAAAAACGCAAACTGTGTTATATTGTTATGTTTCATCTTCAAAAAATTTATTCTGCTGGGGTATTAGTTCGCGACTAGCTAGTTGTAGACGCGGCACTAGCTAACTGATGCAAATTTTTCACGTTTTTACGGATCTAAACACGACTAAAGGAAGCCGGGATTACTCCCGTAAACAGATTATAATTTTTACCTTTGACGACCAAACACAAAGGATCATTGGCCGCTCACACCCCTGCCCGGAAAATCCCGTCCATGCAATACAATATGGATCAGGTGTTAATATAATAAACTTACTCGTCCAACGTACAGCGTAACACGGAGGTGCGTGAATTGAGCGGATTGTATATAAAATTTCACAAATCTTGCAATTTTCGTCATTTCGCATAGGTAAATTACTGCTGTAATCGAAGTAAATCAAGATTGTGATTGATTTAACAAAAAGCGTTTGAACTTATTGATAATTATATACTGTCGGTTTAATTTTTAGAAGTTTTACTATAAAATATTTTAAGATGGCATTTTTTTTCGAGTAAAAACAATGTCTAGGCCGTCTAATAACGGGTGACGAATTTTTGAGGCCGCTCAGTGCATAAAACAAGATAGATAGATAGGTTGATGTAGATAATATCATTATAAATCGTAGAATTTCTTTTTCAGCAAAATTATATACTAACTTATAAATTGTCAATCACATATCGATTAAAACAAAAAACAATCTGTTTTTTTCTATTTGATGAATTTTTCAAGTTTAAAACTCATACATTAATACTGAATTACGTCATGTATAGCACAAATTTTATAGGTATAGTGGAGCGTAGTACACTATTCAGAAATCAGAGGGGCCACTGAAAGCAACGGGGAGCCTAAGGGAAATTTGCTGACCGGTTCCGCCTTAGTATTCATGTTATTATTGTTATGTCTATATAGTGACGCTTCACCTTGCCGAGGTGCGTGGATTTGATTTTCAATAGAAATTTGATAAATCCGACTTACAGGTATCCTGTCGATCTTACAAATCTGCGATTAAACATGTGCACATTCGTATGGGCCAGGGACAGGGGCTGAATACTGTCGATCTTATAACTATTATGCGTGCAATGACATTACGTATTATATTACGTGCCCACTGGGCGATTAAACATGTGCACATTCGTATAGCCGGGGACAGGGATCGGAATACTGTCGATCTTACAACTATTATGTGTGCAATGACATTACGTACTATATTACGTGCCCACTGGGCGATTAAACATGTGCACATTCGTATGGCCGGGGACAGGGGTCGGAATACTGTCGATCTTACAACTATTATGTGTGCAATGACATTACGTACTATATTACGTGCCCACTGGGCGATTAAACATGTGCACATTCGTATAGCCGGGGACAGGGATCGGAATACTGTCGATCTTACAACTATTATGTGTGCAATGACATTACGTACTATATTACGTGCCCACTGGGCGATTAAACATGTGCACATTCGTATGGCCGGGGACAGGTATCGGAATACTGTCGATCTTACAACTATTATGTGTGCAATGACATTACGTACTATATTACGTGCCCACTGGGCGATTAAACATGTGCACATTCGTATGGCCGGGGACAGGGGTCGGAATACTGTCGATCTTACAACTATTATGTGTGCAATGACATTACGTACTATATTACGTGCCCACTGGGCGATTAATCGTATGCACATTCGTATGGGCCGGGGACATGGGTCGGAATACTTTTGCTAATCGTCTCTTTCGCTTTCGTGATGTTTCGGTCCCCAAAGGCTGATCCCGGTGTATACACTTAATGAATACACTATATCCGATATGTTGAGTGTTATAAGGTGCAATGCCTGGTGTATGTCAGGACGGGTCGAGGCACATCCAGAACTTTCACAAATTCAGGCCGAGACCTTCGTCGAAAAGACCGATCCTGACATGTACTTATCAGTTTAATAATGAGTATGCTTTCAAATAATGTGGGAACGAGGGTATAAGTAGTAGCGGGTAAGCAACGGGGCTCGGGAAGAGGATAAAGTTGCCTAAGATCTAAAACAAATAGACCCGCGAGGAAGGGCGATCGAAAGCTCAAATTTCAGGTTTCGAGGGGAACTAAGGACGACATTACTTACAGAACTACTAGCAGGGCTCCTCAAAGTTTTCGAATGGGACATTCGGGTCCACCCAACCCTTATTTGTAACTAGTTAGGCACCTTCAATTAGACCTTTAAACATCAACTTTTCTAAGTCTCAATCGGCAACAAAAATAACCAAAATTCCCCAATTTTCTGGGCTGCACGCTTTAACGGGACACTACGCAACATATTTTTCTGGAAACCGGACCCGCCAATCCCAGGGGTTTGCTTGGGATCGAGATAACCCATTTTTGACATAAAAAACTTCCACATTGAGCACCTAAACGGCATCTAAACGGTCACCCTTTGGATATACCTAAAAATTCTATTTTCTCAAACAGATGGCTTGCCACGGCTGGAACTGATCTAGCCCCGGACCGCCTGCCGTTCTCAGTTCCCTTAAAATGGTCAAAAACATATTAAAACCTTAATCATTTGTAAGGAAACTGGGCGCTTGTGTATTATTCTCCGCTGCAAACTTCGCGCCGACCAGCGCAAGGTTTAGTGGTTGTTTACTAGCCTCTGGCGGAATACGTTAAGCGAACTCAGCCATGGGCATTTTGTATTGTTATTTAGCTGCAGAGACGTACGGCAGTGTATTTTTGTTGTTTGGTATTTTGTGTCCACACATAGCTTTATATGTTGCTCGGGGCTTAAAGTTTCCTGTTTGCAAAATTTGAAATTTAGATTTTTTGTTATCTTAGAAGGCAACAGGGCACAAGCTAGCAAGGGGGGTTAACAGAAAAGATGAAAGGTCCTAGCCCGATACAGAGTCGAAGCCAGTCGATAAAATGTTCTTTAAAGTTACAAAGTTTGGGCTGGCCTTTTTGGCGGTTGAGACTTAGAAAAGTTGATGTTTAAAGGTCTAATTGAAGGTGCCTAACGAGTTACAAATAAGGGTTGGGTGGACCCAATGTTCCTATCGAAACTTTGAGGAGCCCTGCTAGTAGTTCTGTAAGTAATGTCGTCCTTAGTTCCCCTCGAAACCTGAAATTTGAGCTTTCGATCGCCCTTCCTCGCGGGTCTATTTGTTCTAGATCTTAGGCAACTTTATCCTCTTCCCGAGCCCCGTTGCTTACCCGCTGTGACTGACTGATACCTTGTTTTCCACATTATTTGAAAGCATACTCATTATTAAACTGATGAGTACATGTCAGGATCGGTCTTTTCGACGAGCTCGGCTGAATTTGTGAAAAAGTTTGTACGGTGCCTCGACCCGTCCCTACATACACCAGGCATTGTAGGTAGGTAGATATGATTTTTACTGCAAATACAATAGGCATAGACCAACATAAACTGGCAATATTTTATTCAGCTATAATGTTATTCAAAGTTTGAAACTAAGTTGGGTTATAAAGTACCAATATATTGATTGTATATATATGATAATATATACCTACAATCATGTATACTGCAAGCTGCAAAAGATCTATTATATTTTAAGTACTAGAGGCTTTACTTCTCAAAGGACGTATTTGTAAATATTGGTTCGAGCAATCTTCATTAGTGTTGATTTGCCTAGGCGCTTTTAGAATGTTAATTGCTTGGTAATGTGTAATGCATTACACACAACCCAAGGTGTATAATTACAGTTGGCACGGGGCTACGATATAGTATTATCAACCGCCGCACGAAAAATTCGATGCATCCCTGAAACTGTGCAAATTTGGGGGCGGGAATTCTCAGCAAATGTATGTGTGATATACGCACACTTGAAGAATAAATAGATGCTGTGCTCCGTATTTCAATGCTCCGCACCTTAAAGGTGCAACTGGCAGACTATGTCACTATAGTTATATATTTATGTAAAATGTGAAAAATTAAACGACAATTATTACTGTTGTACCTCAATGTAAATGTGGTTTTTAAAAATTAGGCTCATAATTTTTTAAATTTGCCCAAAGTGACGTCACATGTCAACAAACTACTTAAGACCTCAAAAATGTGACAAAAAATTAATACAAAAGGGATGCACTTCCAATAAACTCACAGTGCAGCTTCGTTTTCAGAGCTGATTTTGGAAATTTTTTTTGCCGGAAGAGTCCGTGCGCCAGGTTCACTCCGCGCCACCGCCCACTTCCTCTCCCGGGTTCAAGCTATTCTCCGGCCTCAGCCTTTTTGGGATTTCCGTATTCACTCTGCAGTTTCCATGGTAACATTCAATTTGTTGTCAACTATGCATATCACGTGTAAGCAGTCTCTGAGTGAGTCAAAACCTATTTGGTTCAAAAAGCTAATTTTGACTGGTAAAATGCGAAAAGTCACTGTGAATATAGCAATGTAATCCTAAGACTGAATGGATTTATGGTTTACTTTGTTACCTAATGATAGAAAATAATGCAAATATTTTGAGTAAATAATGGAAATTATGAAAAATATAGTGTTGAATTTTTATAAAATATAAATATTGGTGAATAAATTTTTTATAAATATAGTGTACAAAAATATAAATAGATTGTTACATTAGAGTAAATAGATTGTTACACATTAGAGTAAATATCAAAAATATATTTTAGTGGATTATAAATATATATAGTGTAAAATATATTTTGAATTTAGTTTAGTGTATTATGAAAGAGAGTAAATATACTGTGGATTTTGAAAGTATATTGGGAAAAATATATATTAATACATTAGAGTAAATATTTTGGCAGAACATAGCTAGATTGTTCACAAACTATAGTCTAGGTATTAGAAGAGAGTAAATATAAATATATTTTGGCAGAACATTAGAGTAAATTATTAATTGGATGAAATTATTCTTATTCAGTTTTGGGAATTTTGGGAAATTTTGCTAGATATAAATTATAAAAAAATAAATATTTTATAAATATACAATTTGCTAACTTTGTAACCATTAGAGTAAATATAGTGGTTACAAAAATATAGTGTGGGTAACATTAGGTGAATCTGTGTAAATTATTCTAGGCTTTGTGTTTGATGTATATATTAAACTAAGTCTATAACTTACTTCCTGTCTTAAAAATCCTAAAACCTCATGGGAATTAAAAATCTTATTTAAAATTGTAATTTGATGAATTATTTGTGTGAGTCTTTATACCAGCCATTGTATTTGTATGCCTGAGTACTATATAATAAACTATTTGTGATGCCTTGTATACAATAGTAATCCCATGAAATAGATAATGTATATTTGGTAATTGGGTTCATTGACCCTAATTCCATAAACATATTAAATGGTATATGTATATTTTGTGCTGAACTTTAATTGCATGATACTTATTCAACGTACAGAGTCTACATATAGATGATTTTGATGCCTGAAATTTTGAGATATCACTAAAATGAAACTCATGGCAAATTTTGAAATTGGGTTCGTCGATTGTTAAAACCCTTGAAATCCCATAAAAAGGTATAATATAGTCAAGTTGAACTTAAATAAAAACCGTTCGTATACAATTGTGCTTTTTATAACCTAATAGACATTGTAAAGTTGAACAATGTAACAACATGCCTAAAATTGAAAAATCGTTATTTTTGGGCAGGCTGTACTGGCCACAATTTGCGTCTAGAAAGTAGCCCCATATGTCGCGCTCAGCAAAAAGTTGTAGATCATGATGAGCTGATCTACATGGCAGTTTAGTTTTTCAATGCGAAACATGTATTGCGTGCGGAATGCAGATTTTCAAAATTTTGCAATATTTTCTCAAAAACCTGTTTATTACTATTTTGACCAAGAAGATAAGATCGAAGCTGCTGTTCGGTATCAACTAAACAGTACATCCTCATCACTGTTGCTATTGATTAAGAAATTCATCTAAACCCATGCACGTAAAGACGAATTATGCGTGACAGAAACAGACAGAAAGGCATGTACTTTATTTATGACGGGCGTGGATTTCTTTTCTGACGACAGATCGGAAGCTACGCACCTCGTTATTAACCAATCTGTAACATGTTAGAAGAATCGATGTATTTGGAGTTATGGCGTATGACTTAAATGCATGCGGTGATCTAA
Organism: Trileptium ribeirensis; assembly: GCA_030248225.1. Classification (NCBI taxonomy): domain Eukaryota; kingdom Metazoa; phylum Nematoda; class Enoplea; order Enoplida; family Thoracostomopsidae; genus Trileptium; species Trileptium ribeirensis. Next base: position 54,977 of record JASANE010025363.1, on the reverse strand, counting down.
TTTTATTTTTATTTTTGTGTTCCGCTACCCCTGAGATGCTAATAATAAGTTAGCTCTAAATTTTCGAAGTATTAACTAACGCTTTTGTTTCCTATTCGATCACCTAACAGTTAATATTAAAGATGCAACGAATACAAAATAACACTGTCTGAAGAAACACAGCGTAAAGGCGTCACCAAATAAACTGCCGTTGAATGTAGTGGTACAAAACATCCAATATCGTTTGTTGGTAATACAAATTAAGGGCATGTACGAGGTGTCAATAGCAACAGTGATGAGGATGTACTGTTTAGTTGAACCGAACAGCAGCTTCGATCTTATCTTCTTGGTCAAAATAGTAATAAACAGGTTTTTAAGGAATATTTGCAAAATTTGGAAATACTTGTACCAGTCTTTCGCAGCGCATACTCTGATGTTTCGCATTGAAAAACTGAGACTGCCATGTAGAATCAGCTCATCATTATCTACAACTTTGCTGAGCACGACTTTTATATGGGGCTACTTTCTGAGAGGCTGTAGTCCCACAGTATGGCCAGTGACCCTTTGCCAGAAATAGCGATTTTTCAAATTTGGGTATGTTGTTACGTATTAGACTTTACAACGATTGTCTATTAGGTTATAAAGCACACTGTATACGATGGTTTTGCTATTTAAACTACAACTTGACTATTTTATACCATTTTATGGGATTTCAAGGGTTTTAACAATCGACGAACCCGATTTCCAAAATTTAGTGAGTTTTCATTTTAGTGATATATTGCATGCAGGGCATCATGAATGGTCTATATATAGGTTTTTCTGTACGTTGAATGCGGTGGTTTGGTGGCTAGAGTCCAGCACAAATATTACATACCATTTAAGATGTTTTTTAATAAATTTAGGGTCAATGAACCCGATTACCAATATACAGTCTGTCTTTCAGTAGTATGGTTACGTATTGTGTACAAGGCATCACGAATAGTTTATATATAGTCTTCAGGCATGCGAAATACGATGGCTCGTATCTAGAGACTAGCACGATAATTTTCTCGTGCGATTACAATTTTTTGATGGGTTTTGGGTCCATGAGGTTTTAGGGTTTTCAGCGGGTTAAGAGTTATACAAGTTTTAGTTAATATATACATCAAACACAAAGCCTGTTACAAGTGATTTCACAAAATTACCAGTTGATGTAACCACGCTGGGCTCCGTATCACCCTCGCTTACGAGGTACTAGTTACAAAGTTTACATATTATGTAAGTCATTTTTGAATAACAGTTTTATAAAGTTATATCTCACGAAAGTTTACCGGAAACCAACCTGGAAATGGGGAGTATGGTTGGTCATAAAAATTGATCATTAACAACTGTCAAAAACATTGAACTTGTTATATACAAAAACATTGTGATATATTCGCTTATTTTACATGGTGAAAGCAAACAGTGTCGCACTTTTGTTTGCTTTTAAACAACTAATTGTATTATTAATATATACTGAAATGCTCATATATTTTCGAAATCGCATCAGCAAGCATTCTTTAGCCATAAAGCGTGCGCTGAAGTTGATTGCATCCCCTACCGGAGATGGAGGCAGGCAGCCGTCTGATGCCAGCTCTTCCGCCCAAAATAAAACAAGTTCTTCAGTTTATTCAATTAACTGTGTAACCACAATAATACACATTTGACGCTAAAGTAGGCTCTTTTCTACCTCTGCTATAACCAATCTATTGAAAAAATTTATTCACAATTTTTGTTTATATATGATGGTTAGAAACTAGGAACACTCAGTGTTTTCATAAATTTCTGTGGTTACCACTGGATATTGCAGTGTTTTCTATGAAAAAATTGGTGACCGGAGTTGGACCAGTAAAATGGTTGCGTCTTAGGGTACATTGCTATGTCACAGTGACTTTTCACATTTACAGTCAAAGTCACTTTGGACCGAATAGGGTTTAGCGTTTCACTCGACTATTACACGTGATATGCATCATTGACAACAATTGAATGTTACCATGGAAACTGCAGAGTGAATACGAACAAAATCCCGGAAGGCCAGAGAATGATTCTGAACAAGGAAGCCCGGTAACACTACAGAGTGAACCTGAGCGCGCGGACTGCTCCATCAAGGTCTAATCCCGGAACAGATCAGGCTCTAGAAAACGAAGCTGCACTGTAATTTTATTGGAAGTGCATCCTTTTGTCTTAATTTTTTTGCAGCGTCTGAGGTCTTAAGTGGCTTGCTTGGTTACTGTGACGTCACTCCAAGAACCAATCTCATAAAAAAATTTTATGCAACCTTAAATTTTAAAGCCGCGCGTACATAAGTTCAGCATAATCATTTATTCACTTTGATTTTCACATTTACACTGATGCTGTTTGTCACCTGCCTAGTGACATCATCCGGCTTCGCCTTTTTACAGGCTGCCAGAATTTAATTGAAATACAACACAGCATCTATTTATTACTTCCCGTGTGATGTGCGTATACAGTTTATTAGCACATACATTTGCTGCAAGAATTCCGCCCCGAAACGACAGATTTGCAGCCAGTTCAGGAAAGATGCATCGAATTTTTGCGTGCGGCGGTTGATAATACTATATCGTAGCCCATGCCGACTGTGGTATACACCTTGACTTATATATGTAATGGCTACACACGTTAGAGACAATTAACATTCTAAAAGCGCCTAGCAAATCAACGTACTAATGAAGATTGCTCGAACCAATATTTCAAATACGTCCTTTTGAGAAGTAAACTTCTTATTAACTGTACTTGAAATATATATTTAATAGATAATCTTTTGCAGCTTGCAGTATCATGATTGTCATATTGTATAGTATATATACAATCAATATATTGGTACTTTATAACCCAACTTAGTTTTCAAACTTTGAATAACGTATAGCTGAATAAAGAAATATTGCCAGTTCATTGTTGGTCTATCATATTGTATTTGCAGTAAAAATCATATCTACCTACCTATAGGCTACATATATGTTGAGATTTTCACAACATTTTTGAAATTTGCCAAATCGTTTTATATATATTTTATATACAATGGTAGTTTTCCTTGCCATTACTTGGGAAGAAATTTATGAAAAACGACTTATTACAGATTGACATAATTCGAATAAGTTTCAGTTTTATTCAGACGTCAATTTGAAGCAAACATTCCACTGAAACTAAAGTGTTATTTTAGCTGCGGTCAGAGCCAACAACCAATGTGCGCGAAACAGCAATCCCTTGCTGATAACATTTATTTTCATTGCATGGGGCAATTTAGTGACAAGTAGGTTAATGTACTCTCTAGTAATTATATTAAATCTGTTTATTGATGTTAATTGTTGGCGATTATATTCCCAGTTATAGTTGGAGCTTTGTGCACTAAATTCGTAAAAAATGCACCATTTTGTATTAAACCAATGGCTGTACAGAAAAAGTGTAAATCTGCTATATATATAGTATTTTGTTGCAAACCGACAATCCTCTAGTTGTGCCTTTTACTACTTTTGGGTATGTCATAGCTAAAGGTGCGACACCGACGGTCGTAACAAAGTTTCTGAATCATGCGTTGGGCCAGCTTAATGTAACGGCCGTGTTCTTTACATAGCTAGGGGACGAGACTTTGTATTCATTATTTATTTTACACTTTTTATAAAATAATATTGTTTAGCGACCAATTGTCACGGTGGTTGTGAATTCGTTTACTGAGGCGCATATGTATTGTAGCTATTAGTGGTTAATAGTATCGCCAAATCCTAAAGAGAATTGAATGCCATTAGCAAGCATAGTGTTTTAACAGAAAATAAATTATCCTGACACACTAACAAGCGGGAAATGTATTTTGAATTGCGGTTTCTGGTTAGGGCTTTATGTAATATCATTTTCCTAGGCGCTTTGGAGAAGTTATTTTGCCTACTCCCCGTAGAATGGCTTTCAGAATTCAATATTAATATTGGCTTATACATAAACCGTTATTACAAATATTGCGAACCTTAAGCATTGTGCGGAAAATATCAATCCAACTCTATTCGACCTGACAAGACCGTAGCCGACCTGATAATAGCTCGTTCTGTGTCATCGTTTCATGGAACACTGCTCAGGCCTCATGACTGGGATGGGCCCACATATCAGCCCACCGTCAGAATGCCAACCAGTCACCCTAATCGACTCAAAGAATTAAATTTTCTTTATTAATTATCCTAACCCTATTCGAACGCGAATCGGCCACACTGGAATCCCAAGAAATTTCACCGACCCGAACAGACCCTACCCGAACTTGATGTCGAAGCATAATATACCGTAACGCTTGAATTGAAAGTAGATATGTTTACTTTCACATCTTTAACCGATACGGATGTAATAGCTGCGCATGTATATATATATAGCAAATCATTTCGACTGCTAGTGTTATAGGTGCACAGTAATATTTATTTTATACCTACAGATCACTAAAATAGGATATCATTTTATTAGTTGCAGGTGCAACTGTAACGAGTGTCCGATTTCAAATGCGCTATGTTAGAATATTCATAATTTGTTGTATGGCTACAGTATTGCTATAGCTTTCCCTAATAAAATTCATAATTGTACCGCGCTTTCAGTAGACAGTCACGATGTATTATATCGCGCCGACAAGTTGCATTCGTGCATTTGAGTAACTTCATGCTCGGGCCTACTTGCAATTGCACTGCGCAATCCTTACCGTAGCTTGGAGTGCATTAGTAATCAATTTAAACATATTTGCTGCTGTCACTTTGCCTATTATGCAAATCGCTGGCCACATCGTTAAAACTCAGCCACTGCGATAGTATACAACAGCCTTTTGTTAAACAGCAACTTGGTCACAGGATTTATGATAGAACGGAGTTTAGCGGATCACAATTTTGATTAATCACCGCCGCACCTATAACACTAGCAGTCGAAAAGATTTGCTATATATATACATGCGCAGCTATTACATCCGTATCGGTTAAAGATGTGAAAGTAAACATATCTACTTTCATTCAAGCGTTACGGTATATTATGTTTCGACATCAAGTCGGGTAGGGTCTGTTCGGGTCGGTGAAATTTCTTGGGATTCCCCAGTGTGGCCGATTCGCGTTGAAATAAGGTTAGGATAATTAATAAAGAAAAATTAATTCTTTTGAGTTGATTAGGGTGACTGTTTGGCATTCTGACGGTGGGCTGTAGTGGGCCCATCCCAGTCATGAGGCCTGAGCAGTGTTCCATGAAACGATGACACAGAACGAGCTATTATCAGATCGGCTACGGTCTTGTCAGGTCGAATAGTCTTAGATTGATATTTTCCATACAACGCTTAAGGTTCGCAATATTCGTAATAACGGTTTATGTATAAGCCAATATTAATATTGAATTCTGAAAGCCATTCTACGGGGAGTAGGCAAAATAACTTCTCCAAAGCGCCTAGGAAAATGATATTACATAAAGCCCTAACCAGAAACCGCAATTCAAAATACATTTCCCGCTTGTTAGTGTGTCAGGATAATTTATTTTCTGTTAAAACACTATGCTTGCTAATGGCATTCAATTCTCTTTAGGATTTGGCGATACTATTAACCACTAATAGCTACAATACATATGCGCCTCAGTAAACGAATTCACAACCACCGTGACAATTGGTCGCTAAACAATATTATTTTATAAAAAGTGTAAAATAAATAATGAATACAAAGTCTCGTCCCCTAGCTATGTAAAGAACACGGCCGTTACATTAAGCTGGCCCAACGCATGATTCAGAAACTTTGTTCGACCGTCGGTGTCGCACCTTTAGCTATACATACCCAAAAGTAGTAAAAGGCACAACTAGAGGATTGTAGGTTTGCAACAAAATACTATATATATAGCAGATTTACACTTTTTCTGTACAGCCATTGGTTTAATACAAAATGGTGCATTTTTTAGAACTTATGCACAAAGCTCCAACTATAACTGTAAATATAATCGCTAAACAATTAACATCAATAAACAGATTTAATATAATTACTAGAGAGTACATTAACCTACTTGTCACTAAATTGCCCCATGCAATGAAAATAAATGTTATCAGCAAGGGATTGCTGTTTCGCGCACATTGGTTGTTGGCTCTGACCGCAGCTAAAATAACACTTTAGTTTCGGTGGAATGTTTGCTTCAAATTGACGTCTGAATAAAACTGAAACTTATTCGAATTATGTCAATCTGTAATAAGTCGTTTTTCATAAATTTCTTCCCAAGTAATGGCAAGGAAACTACCAATGTATATAAAATATATATAAAACGATTTGGCAAATTTCAAAAATGTTGTGAAATTCTCAACATATATGTAGCCTATAGGTAGGTAGATATGATTTTCATCCAAATCAATATGATAGACGAACAATGAACTGCAATATTTCTTTATTCAGCTATACGTTATTCAAAGTTTGAAAACTAAGTTGGGTTATAAAGTACCAATATATTGATTGTATATATACTATACAATATGACAATCATGATACTGCAAGCTGCAAAAGATTATCTATTAAATATATATTTCAAGTACAGTTAATAAGAGCTCTCAAAAGGAAGTATTTGAATATTGGTTAGAGCAATCTTCATTAGTACGTTGATTTGCTAGGCGCTTTTAGAATGTTAATTGTCTCTAACTGTGTAGCAATTACATATATAAAGTCAAGGTGTATACATCACAGTCGGCATGGGCTACGATATAGTATTATCAACCGCCGCACGCAAAAATTCGATGCATCTTTCCTGAACTGGCTGCCAATATCTCGTTTCGGGGCGGAATTCTTGGCAGCAAATGTATGTGCTAATAAACTGTATACGCACATCACACGGGAAGTAATAAATAGATGCTGTGTTGTATTTCAATTAAATTCTGGCAGCCTGTAAAAAGGCGAAGCCGGATGATGTCACTAGGCAGGTGACAAACAGCATCAGTGTAAATGTGAAAATCAAAGTGAATAAATGATTATGCTGAACTTATGTACGCGCGGCTTTAAAATTTAAGGTTGCATAAATTTTTTTTATGAGATTGGTTCTTGGAGTGACGTCACAGTAACCAAGCAAGCCACTTAAGACCTCAGACGCTGCAAAAAAATTAAGACAAAAGGATGCACTTCCAATAAAATTACAGTGCAGCTTCGTTTTCTAGAGCCTGATCTGTTCCGGGATTAGACCTTGATGGAGCAGTCCGCGCGCCCAGGTTCACTCTGTAGTGTTACCGGGCTTCCTTGTTCAGAATCATTCTCTGGCCTTCCGGGATTTTGTTCGTATTCACTCTGCAGTTTCCATGGTAACATTCAATTGTTGTCAATGATGCATATCACGTGTAATAGTCGAGTGAAACGCTAAACCCTATTCGGTCCAAAGTGACTTTGACTGTAAATGTGAAAAGTCACTGTGACATAGCAATGTACCCTAAGACGCAACCATTTTACTGGTCCAACTCCGGTCACCAATTTTTTCATAGAAAACAATGCAATATCCAGTTGTAACAACGGAAATTTATGAAAACACTGAGTGTTCCTAGTTTCTAACCATCATATATAAACAAAAATTGTGAATAAATTTTTTCAATAGATTGGTTATAGCAGAGGTAGAAAAGAGCTTACTTTAGCGTCAAATGTGTATTATTGTGGTTACACAGTTAATTGAATAAACTGAAGAACTTGTTTTATTTTGGGCGGAAGAGCTGGCATCAGACTGCTGGCTGCCTCCATCTCCGGTAGGGGATGCAATCAACTTCAGCGCACGCTTTATGGCTAAAGAATGCTTGCTGATGCGATTTCGAAAATATATGAGCATTTCAGTTACAATTAGTTGTTTAAAAGCAAACAAAAGTGCGACACTGTTTGCTTTCACCATGTAAAATAAGCGAATATATCACAATGTTTTTGTATATAACAAGTTCAATGTTTTTGACAGTTGTTAATGATCAATTTTTATGACCAACCATACTCCCCATTTCCAGGTTGGTTTCCGGTAAACTTTCGTGAGATATAACTTTATAAAACTGTTATTCAAAAATGACTTACATAATATGTAAACTTTGTAACTAGTACCTCGTAAGCGAGGGTGATACGGAGCCAGCGTGGTTACATCAACTGGTAATTTTGTGTAATCACTTGTAACAGGCTTTGTGTTTGATGTATATATTAACTAAAACTTGTATAACTCTTAACCCGCTGAAAACCCTAAAACCTCATGGACCCAAAACCCATCAAAAATTGTAATCGCACGAATTATTCGTGCTAGTCTCTAGATACCGAGCCATCGTATTTCGCATGCCTGAAGACTATATATAAACTATTCGTGATGCCTTGTACACAATACGTAACCATACTACTGAAAGACAGACTGTATATTGGTAATCGGGTTCATTGACCCTAAATTTATTGAAAACATCTTAAATGGTATGTAATATTTGTGCTGAACTCTAGCCACCAAACCATCGCATTCAACGTACAGAAAAACCTATATATAGACCACTCTTGATGCCCTGCATGCAATATATCACTAAAATGAAAACTCACTAAATTTTGGAAATCGGGTTCGTCGATTGTTAAAACCCTTGAAATCCCATAAAAAGGTATAATATAGTCAAGTTGAACTCTAAATAGCAAAACCGTCGTATACAGTGTGCTTTATAACCTAATAGACAATCGTTGTAAAGTCTAATACGTAACAACATGCCCAAATTTGAAAAATCGTTATTTCTGGCAAAGGGTGCACTGGCCATACTCGGGACTACAGCGTCTCAGAAAGTAGCCCCATATAAAAGTCGTGCTCAGCAAAGTTGTAGATCATGATGAGCTGATTCTACATGGCAGTCTCACTTTTTCAATGCGAAACATAGGTATGCGCTGCGAAAGACTGGTACAAGTATTTCCAAATTTTGCAAATATTCCTTAAAAACCTGTTTATTACTATTTTGACCAAGAAGATAAGATCGAAGCTGCTGTTCGGGTTCAACTAAACAGTACATCCTCATCACTGTTGCTATTGATTAAAAAATTCATCTAAACCCATGCACCTGAAGACGAATTATGCGTGACAGAAACAGACAGAAAGGCATGAAATCTCCATTGATTACGGTGTGGTATTTCTTTCCTACGACAGATCGGAAGCTACGCACCTGTTATTAACCAATCTGTAACATGTTATAGAATCAATGTATTTGGAGTTATGGCGTATGACTTAAATGCATGCGGTGATCTAATTTTATTTTTATTTTGTGTTCCGCTACCCCTGAGATGCTAATAATAAGTTAGCTCTAAATTTTCGAAGTATTAACTAACGCTTTTGTTTCCTATTCGATCACCTAACAGTTAATATTAAAGATGCAACGAATACAAAATAACACTGTCTGAAGAAACACAGCGTAAAGGCGTCACCAAAGTAACTGCCGTTGAATGTAGTGGCACAAAACATCCAATATCGTTTGTTGGTAATACAAATTAAGGCATGTACGAGGTGTCAATATCAACGGTTAGCGTTCCCATTGCTTTATTGTAAAAGACAAAGGATATTCCACTATAAGTCCTATGCATATGCAGGAAAATAGAATCTTTTCGCATATCGGGAAACTTATACGATGAATTAATGTGAAATGTACGAATGAAGGCGCAGTGGCCTTGATTTAGTATGCGTCGCTTGAGTAATACTACACGTAAGAATATAACCCAAGCCGTCTGGATCTTGTACGTGACTATTGAGTAATATAAAATGTAAGATAAAAATTAAAGCTCTCGGTATCTCGGTCGGCTCAGTTAAGCAATTCGGGATGTAAAAATTAAACCCAAGTGGTAGACAAAGACCTTTGATGAAAGTATTAATATTTCAAGCCTTGAAAGGTAAGATATTTGTGTTATAATAGTAAAGTTACAAAGTTCCCAGTTGGAAAAATTGATTTAATGTACTACAAGTCTTAAATACTACACTTTAATCCCACAAAACGCAGCAATTACTGTGCGAGTCATCAATAATAACTTACAACGTACGACACTTTGCCATTCTAAAATTCATGCAACTCATCACATATTGCCAAGTATCTTTCGACGCATCTTCGTTTATCGTGTCTATCTCGCTGAGTAGCTTATCAACATCAGGACCATCCATTCGCATTACGCGATCTATAACACTCAAACATATCCAAGTGTGCGATCATTATTTCAAAACAAAATATTTTCTTCGAACCTGTTAAAGTCTGGACAGTAAAAAAACAATTTGCGCTGTTCAGACTGTTTGAACTGGCTGCTCAGAGCTTGATATAATTAAATGCATCTGACTTTAAGCCGTGTTCACACTACATCCCATCTGATCAGTTCCTATTTTTGAGCGGAGCTCGGCGAAGCCGAGCGAAGCGTTTTTATTTTCTGTCTGGGAGTAAAAAGGTCGATGTCCGTCCGTTCGTTCGTTCTTTGTTCGTTCGGTCCGACGGATCTCAAGAACCACTGAACCGATTTTAAAAAACGGCGAAAATTTTGAGTGGTTAATTAGTAATTAGCTAATTAGTTAATTTTATGCAGCTAAAATAGAGAATTTTGCAATATTTTGGGGTATTTGAAACGATATTTGAAATAGAACCGTTTCGATCAAACCATTATAGGTTTTTGGGTCGAAGAATTCAAATATAATATTTTTACCAATGATAAATCCCTATGCCCTATGCAATGTAGTTACAAGAACATAAAATTGAGTACATTCGTAATGCCACAGCCCAAGCTCCGCTCATAAATGTAGTTCCACTACCGACTAGTAACTTGTATATTATATAGAGTATGCACACTGCATCCTGTCCGACAAAGCATGGATAATTTTGTCGGACCGAATCAGATACGAATCGTATGATATAGTGGAAAATGTACACACGATGACATATCAGTACACACGTATACGGTAGCTGCAGAATTTGGTCATATCGGATCGAATCGGATGCAATGTGATAAGAAATCGGATTGGATCGGGTCTAACGCAATGCGAGCAGGGCCTAAAGATCAATTACTCTTACTGTAAATACCACTCCCTATGCACTCAAAGGTTGACATCTCGTAGTGTTCTATTGCAGCCATAACAATGATTCTCATTTCTGCTAATAATCTGCTAGTTTCTAATATCTTAGCTTCTTTTCTTCTTCTATTCTTAATATCTTAACTAATTTCTGCTCATAACAAATATTTACTAAAATCCAAAAGTTCCTGTAGTATTATGAGCTATTATCGAGCAAGACGTTACAGTTCACCTTCGAGAACTGATTTAAAGTTTAAAACTGCTTCTTCTCAAGCGACAGCTAACCGCATATTTCTATGGGATAATTTCTTAAAGCAAGCAATCACCATATTTTCTTCTGCAGCTCCCGACCTACTCACGCGTCGTTTGTTATTTTTCATTGTGAATTTTTTGCTTTTTTCTTCATATTTGACCCTGAAATCCCGAATTGTAAGAATTTCAAAATAAAAGCCAAAAGCAAGTAATTCTCACCTTGTCAAAATATGTTTAGAGTACCGAATTCATTTTGAAAGATCGTATTTATTCTTCTTTTTTAGATTTTTGGTAAGTATCTCTCATTTTATTGCTCCACTTTCCTTCAAAAAACATGAGAAAAATCAAAAGTCCAAACGGCTGACATTTTGATGCGAAGTCTAAGATTTAATTATGCTCACACTTCAAAGTTTGACTGATTTCAGATTGATAGACATATTTTCCTGCTATGTCATATAAAATTTTTCTTTCAAGATTTCAAATATTTAAATTTCTGGGTAATTGAATAGTTGGCAAAATGTGTTTAGTTATCCATCTAGTTATACAAGATCAAACTGAACTGATTAATGATTTGACGCTAAAATTGTAATTTCACTTTAATATGATCTTGGATTTTTGTCAAATATCCCACAGGGGTGCAGCAGGCGGTGGGGTGGAGGCGTCCCCCTTATCTTTCGAAAAAAGTAGCCGTTAGGCGGCCTCTCCAATTTTCAGCTATCGGTCCTTAACTTTTGAGTGGTGTGCTGCGCTCCTGTCTATATATATGTCGCATTCATATTTTTTACCATATCTACCTAGACGTTCTTAAGAAATGTAAACTTATAAACAAACATTCTCCGTGTCTTAAAGCAAAGCGATAGAGAGTGTCCAATTAAAATCGATGTATTTGTCGTCTACGATAAGGATCAGGCTGTAATAGAACGGCTTTGCACAACTAGGTTTAACATAACTTTTGTCATACATAACCGTTATTTGTAAGTTGTGGGTAATGAGTTTGGTACGGTGGCGTACCCGGTGCATTAAGTTAGGTACACTGTATTTTGCTAGTACAGGTAGCCACAGTTTTACGCATAAGTATGTGGAATCTAACTACTGGCGTGTCCTACGTGGCAACGGAGGAGAGATAGCTTTCCTTTTCGCATAGGGATAAATAGCAGTTATCAATGTACAATAGTAAATGTTTCTTGACTAATTTATGTTGATATGGCCTATAAAGCTAAAAATCGAACTTATGGACTGTGTTGTAGAGCAGAGCCAAGCTTCGAATCTGAAATTATACGCACTATTCATGCGTAGTTTTAAAAAGGTTCTTTTCGGCCTCAAAAGGCCTTATTCGGCTTGATAAGATCGATTTAACATGAAAACTACTAATGGTTTTCTTGCTTAATACGTAATCTCGGTTTTCATTCAAATCCTTATATTAGATTAGTGTTTGTTCTCTGCAAACCTTCACACTCCAGTCCTCGTGAGGAAAAACGAGTTTTCCTAATACAGTTTAATTTTTCGACAAATGAGAGGAGTCGAACCGAAATTTTAATTGATCGAAACGAGCTGACATATACCGTCGCAATCCGGTGAGACACCGAGGCTGTAAAAATTTCTAAGAAACCAAGCCATGCCTAAACATAAGTCTTATTCTTCCATTTATGACCTTAAGACTAGTTCACCCTTTAATATTTTTCAATTTGAAAGTTTAAACAATACGTATCTGTAAACAAAGTACAAATTTAAACTATAAACACGACGTCTAGGCACAGCAGTGGCCTTCGAATACAACTTCTCAATACTGTACCAAGAATATTGAAGTGATAAGTACCTGGGATCAATATATGTATACCTGGATCATCTTCAAGTGGTTTCTCCGTTTTGCCTAGTATCATGTCAATAATTTCCCTTTGCGTCTTCGTTGTCCCGTCAGTGATAGCATCAGTCACCACTTCAGTTACGACTTCAGCGGCTACTTCAGCAATAGTTTCGGCTTTCTTGGCTTCTGTAGTTGCGACTTTGCTCAAAGCGCTTGCCAAATCGGCAACACGTTTACTGTCCTCTGTTAATTTATCGTCTCCTGCCGCTGCCACAGCTTCGGCAATTTCGTTGGCTTTTGATGCAGCCTCCGCTGCTAAATCCGCTGCCACGCTGGCGTTTACCGCAAATTCTAGCGCACTTTCGGCTGTTCCAATAGCATCAACAATTGTTGTAGCAACGTTTGTTCTGTTCGCAACAGTTGACTCAGGCTCCTTTTCTGATTCCTTCTTTGCAGTCGAGCTCGCCTCTGCAGCGTCTGCTATTGCTGAAACTGCTAAAACCTCAGCAATCAAAGAATCGGTTTTCGCGGCGTTCGCGTTTTTCGCTTCTTTTACAATCGTATCAACAAGCTTCTCTCCGAGCTCTTTTACAGACGCCTCCTTATCCGCAGTATCTTTTTTTAAATCTGAAGCTGCATCAGTCAACGTTTCAATAACTTTCTCGGATGCATCTTTTGCGTCCCCTGAGTCCGCTACATTGGGTATCAATATATTGACAATGTTGTTGGTCCCATTTAGAATAGTTTTCTTCGTTACCGCACTTGCGTTAAGAGGCCTGACGTCAGATGTCTCGACAATACTGTCGCCAGTTAGTATCTCATCGATTACTGTTTCTATGTCCAACTTTGCTTCTTTGTCTGCGCTTTCCACTTTCTCCGTGTTCGATGCAATAGCTTCAACAATTTTTCCTAAAACGGTTTCACCATCCTTGATATCCGTTTTAGTATCTTCTTTTTCCTGCAATAAAACAAGTGAACAGAATTGATATAATTCATATTAGACAATTATTTCTTAGCATATACAATGAACATTTACACCAACAAGTGTTATTGGCTAGCATGCGATTAATTACCCAACAGTTGTGATAGTGGGCAAACTGGCTTGTAAATGGATGTCACGCATTAATTTTTGGGCAAAATGTTTTTAAAACACAACAAATCACTGTATCCTTCAAAATACAGTAATCACACAATACGAGCAATACAGAAAACTTATTGCCCTTCAGCGATGGTGTCCGATCAGCACCTACCGCAAGGTAAAGCTTATCCTGCCAGGTGTGTCGGCGAACAAGCGTTTGTAACAAACTCGAATGTAGCAAAATATAATAGGAGAGATAAACAACAACAATTGATTTCCTAAAATAAAAGAACAGGGCACAAATGTGCAACATTCAAGTAAATAGCAGTATCATTCTTCAGGTTAAGTTGGATCATAACAATGAAAAATCATGAAAACTAATACAAATTAAAAAAACAAAAGAAAGGCCTGCCGAAAGAAGGAGTTGATCACGCAACCCGTGCGCAATTCTTACTTTAGCTACTGTGCTCCATAAACTGGAAAGTCACACATTGCATATAATATATAAGAAAAGGCTACCAAATGCAGCAGATCTTAATAATATGTGTTTTGACGCTAAATTTAAAATATTCATAGTATTCAGTACCACTGTCCAACAAGCATGTTTGCGGCACTTGGAACCAAGGTGTCTGGTTCATACTTCTGACTCACTCAGCTATGGTTTAATGGTCGAACTAATCACCCACGACCTTACTGACCTTTATCTTTGTTAAACAGCTGTGATGTTTAAATTGTCTTAACTTTCCAATCTTAAAAATTTGCAAATAGTATTCACCCGCTGAATGATGTAGTAGAATTTCATAGTCTCGCATTGCAGGTGGGCCGCAGGTTTTGAAGAGCGATTCGACAACAACGTCCGAGACTAAAAATTATACCCCTAACTTCTCACTCTAAAATTTGATTTTCGTATAAATGTTTTGCAACGCGCGTTAGCCAACGTGAGTCGCTCTAAATTTGATCTCCGTATAAATGTTTCAGCAACGCGCGTTAACCAGTGTGAATCGCTCTAAATTTTATTTTCGTATAAAAATGTGTTAGCAACGCGCGATAACCAGCGTGAATTGCTCTAAATTTGATTTTCGTATAATTGTTTTAGCAACGCGCGTTAACCATTGTGAATCGCTCTAAATTTGATCCCCGTATAAATGTTTCCGCAAACGCGCGTTAACCAATGTGAGTTGCTCTAAATTTGATTTTCGTATAAAAATGTGTTAGCAGCGCGCGTTAACCAGCGCGAATCGCTCTAAATTTGGTTTTTCGTATAAATGTGTTGGAAACGCGCGTTAACCAACGTGAATCGCTCTAAATTTGATCTTCATATAAATGTTTTACCATCCCGCGTTTACCAGCGTGAATCGTTTTTTGTTCATTGTTTTTTTCCGTGAAATTTCTTCATACTTTATTTTATCAACTCCCGCGCAAGCTAAAGTATGAATTGACCGAGAATTGAACACAGGGCCTTTTGCATGCGCAGCAGATGCTGTAACTAGTACACCATGGACCCGCTTGAAACGGGTGCAAATTTATGATATTCTAACCAGCGACTTATATCGCTTCACTGGTAATTATTTTCGTGTGATCTACATAATAGTCATGTTGACTTGCATCCCGACAAGAAATCCCCACCGGTGCACCTCACCCCGCCCCCACCCTGACGTGCTGAACCCACCAGCCGGAAACACCGTATCACTTCACTCACAGAGTGGAATCGTATCCTCCTTGCTGCGCCGAAGGCTTGCGGAAAATAATTGGGAAAAATTGGTAGAAAATCGCCTAAAATCCGGGGAGGAGATTGGCAAAACTTTGGGGACAATTTGTCAAAAATGGTGGAAAATTGGGTCAGAAAATTTATTCAAAAGCCAGAAAACTGCAAAAATTTATCTACCCCCCGGTCCGTTCCTTAGAAGCATGATCTTGGAATAAGATTCGTGTATATTTCGCTGTTATAATAGATTTAGGATAGTTGGATCCGTTTGGCTGACTGTGCCTGTGGCGGTTCTGCGGTAACCTGTACCGTTGACCGAAATTTCAGATATGGCTACGAAATAAAGGGCGGAAATGTTTTCCGGACAATAATCGTCCAATTTTCTGGCTGCTTCAGGCTAACAGAGCAATGGCGCTAAACCCAAGGATCTCAGCCATACATGCTCATAGGGGAAAAGAGTCCCAATGCGTCAAACCGTCTCCCCAGCGGCGCCAAGTGCCGACCACGTTCGCCTCCTCTGACAGGTCTCTCAACCCCCGGTGCCGCGGCAAGTTCTATCAAAATCGGTGGAAAATGGACCAAAATTGGTGAAAATTGGCAAAATTGGGGAAAAATGGCAAAAATTGGGTGGAAATTGACAATAATTTTGAGCCATAAAAATTTTTAAGATATATTTACCTTCGCCTTGTACCGCCTCCCCGGCGCCCGGCTAATCCTCCCTGAGGAGGAGGAAGCCTCCGCAGAAGCACCGGCTATCCCCACCTTGGTCTTCGAAACTCGTCTATGTACGGTCTCCGATAGGTATCTAATTTTACGAGAGCGGTATATATGTAATAACGACAAGGACCTGCTGTGTGGCGCGACTTCCTAACACCATGCCCATGCGACCCCCGCTACCATAACCTCAAGGGTGGACCATAAATCTTGCAAATTTAACACTTTTCTAGAAATTGAAACACTTTTTTTCTAGAAATTTCAACTCGATCTCGATTAGCTATGGGCCTAGCCCTATTGGTTCGTTGTAGACTAGGTGGCCCCCACAGGGTTCCGACATACCATGATAGTTTAACGTCGGTTGCTCTGGTCGGTAATTCGATAACTATTAGTGTTCGTATGAAGTGCTGAAGTTTTCCTGGTAATCTTAAAAATAGATTGTGACATTTTCGCGAGTAATTCTGTTGATGATTTAGTGGATTCCTCTCGCCTTAATCCCATTCTAACATCTATAGCGGTAGCAAACAATACGCGCCAGGGCTTGGGATATTCTCACCCACAAGCTATGGCGCGTATAACTGGCTAGTCCTGAAGGCCCCCATATTGTGATTTCGGAGTAAGTAACAAGGAACACCGTTCTTGCTTATGTTAACCTTTTATTTCAGTTAAATTTATGGTACATACGGATTCAAGCATTGTGAGTAAAAAAGGAAAACTGACAACAAGATTAAGGCATGGGAGTTACTGTACAACTTGGGCGGTAGTATGTCACGAAATGCCGCTTGAAAACGAGATTCTGCAGGGCATCGGGAGCGACAATGAACCTATTTAGAGGTGCTCGATATATCGTCTTGGCAATTTCCAGTTCTGGCGACGTCTCAGTTGAGCTATGGGCCCGAGATAACCGGTCTACTTCGAAATTCGCTACGGGCAACGCGCGGCGCTACCACTATTCAGGGAAGGGGGCCATCGGGGGAAATTCTTCCGACCTATGGGTTCCGGCGCAGGTCATTTGAGCAAACGTAAATGATAGAGAACTAATATCAAAACTTAAATCATACATATCGACGGTCGGTCATGCCAGCGGGGGTAGAGGCCCCCACGGGGGGTCGCGGATATCCCAGGGGAGGGGGTAACCCCCTGGCCGGCCAAATTTTTCTAGGGGGGTTAGTCGTGAGGACCTGTTTTTGGTCCTCGCAGGCACAATTTTCGCGTATGGGTGCAGTTTGCAGAAAAATTATTACAATACAAACCCTTTTCGAAGCATTAATTATTGCTAATAGTTTCCGTTCATAAGAACAGTTAAACAAAGCATCTCTGTGTGTATGTAATAATTTGTATTGTAATTGTAAATTATTTAAGCAATCACTGATCTCTCAACTAGGAAATCTCTCAAATTCAGAAACAAATGAAATGACAACTAAGTAAAAATTGAACAATTTCATGTGGTATGGGTCTGTGGCATAAGAAAGCTCGCCCGTGGCTTTTGTCTGCTGAGCTATCGGGTGCAACTCCTACGGCGATGGTGTGTTCCAGTGCTATTTTAGTGATGAGTTCGTGGTTAATCCACCGTGGACCATAGCAGACATTCAATGTCTAAATATCTAGTTAGTGTTAGTATATAAATAAGTATAATTCGATTAACTTTTACTTCAGGGAATGACGTCGTCAACAAAAAAGCTTTCCACAAATTTACGGCCGTACATGCACCTTTAGCAACAAGCAGGGGCAATTTGCGCAAGGTTTTGCACTAAGGTCCTACTTCGAAACTCGTCGAGGAGCCGCCAAGCCCACCTTCGAGGGGGGTTACCCCCCTGGCTTTTCGGCCTCGGGGAGGAGGGGGTCCGGACCGGTTACCCCTACCCCCTCCCTGCCGGCATGTATGGCTTAAATCATTCATAAGACGAAGGTTAATAGAAGCATGAAATATTAAAATGTCATGTATGCAGGTGTTACAATACGGCGGATAATGTACAGACTCACATATGATTATGCTTATTAATCGAATATGGTACAATTCAATGGAAATGCATGGACAGCAAGAACAAGATAACACGGATTAATAATGACGGCATATCAACCTAGTGCTCTCTCCAATTTCGGTCTACCTTACACAACATGCCTATCAGGACTCCAGCTTGTCCCACGATAGGGGCGCGGTAAGTGCTAATTTTTAATAGTTGCCATTCGGATTGCTGGCCGATCAAGAATGATATACAACTAGGGTAAGAAATGGGGTAGCGACTACGCAATACTTGGGTCAGGCTAGGTACTCCCATGTTAACATACGTACGCGATATAAGAAAGACCCATCCCACAGGTTCTTAAAATCGATACTCCTCATCCCATCTCACTTTCGCATTCTAACTATTGCTCTGTACAACATTGCATAACTTCAAGGTACGAGTACTGCCTGAACTCTTGCTCGACGAGGTTACCGAGGAAACACAAACTTCTTCGAGCGGTCAGCACTCGGCTGAAATAACAATGTCCAGTTACAACTCAGTCTTGCGTATTTGATCTTTGCAGCTCTCTACTTATTGACCGCCGGCACGCGATATTAAGTGTCGCAATTACGTACCTACACACAGCAATATCATATAAGCCAGGAAAAATAATAAATCAAGAGAATCGCAGAAAGAAGGCCAAGCCAAGCCTTAAACCGAGAAAGCAACATAAAGCAAAAGCGCAGTCATCCTTGAGCCATACTCTTCCGTAACCTCAGATCGTCCAAATCCCAATAATTTGTTCCTCTTTTCGCTTTCCCCAAATGTACTTAGCTCAAGGCGCAACCTACAAAATTTTGGTTTCTCATGTGGATTTGGCAGTGCCCGCCGGACACCTATCCACTAACCTTTGTTGCAAATCCGTTCGGCCCCACGAGCAGCATGAGGGCCGAATATTCCGCTTAAGTCGCAAAGCCTTAAACACACCGACAAAGCGTAAACCCAAAAACAAAGCCTAGTTCTCACCAGATTTATAATTACTCGATGAAAAAAATTTTTTGACCGCGGTCGTCTTAGGGAAAAATTTTTCGACGTAATTTATCGCAGACGTCATGTAAAATTGCATCTATTGGATCGATTTCATCCCAAAGGATAATTTTGAGGTCTACCTAGGACCGCGGGTAACCAGCGTAACTTCGGCTAGAAAGATTTCCAATCGCTTGAATTGGAACTCGACCTTGGTAATAAATTCCAGGTAACACTAGACGTAGCTCATCCGGGAGAGGGGGGGCGGCCCAAAGGCGGACGGAGGCTCGTCTTACAAGGGGCACGGGTAACAAGCTACTATCAACTATGAAATTTACCGGGTCTATTTAGCTACACCGCCAGTTTACACCCTACTTTGGATTCGCCTTTGGGGACTAAGTTCGCCCATGTCCCTGCCACACGCATCCCGTAAGCGAATACAATTAAACAACCAAACCGAAATCCAAGTCGAGTTGCAACTCACGCGACAACCGCGTAAACACATAGTAAAATAGAAAACGTAGGAGCCGATCAGTAAAGTCGACCGAACTCCGCGCTGCCGCAGTCAGACTGATTCGTCGATCCAGAGTGTCGCTGGCAAGTTCGAAATTTTCGGCCGAGTTGTGGGATGGCGACTTCGTCGCTATCCAGTCGCCGTAGGTTGCTGAACGCCCACTTTTCTCTGATTTACCCTCGGTGTCCAATTAGAGATTTTTTCGGAAGCTTAAAGTTCACAGCTACCGTAAGCCGTCGTTGACCTTAAAGAGAGTCGGCTTCAAGCGAAATTGCCGACATCAAATTTGAACCTTCCGAATAGTTGTAGGTCGAACAACCCCGAATTTTCGTGCGCTCGTGAACTCTGAAGCCTCGATTTCCCGTATATGGGCAGCATCGATCACCCCATTAGCGCCGGATGTTTCTTGAATTACCTCTAAAACATTAATCATTGAAATGTTAACAATGGTTTAAGCCCTTGAAGAAGATCAAAACTAGTCGCAATAACTCGCAACTCGTGTAGTTTGGGGTCAAACTAAAATCCTTTCTTTAATGGATTGTTCAATCGTTTCCTCGTCCCGTAACGCAGCGCATAATGACCGGAAAGTAATTCGGATCACGATCGCAGAATTTAGACACTAAATATCCGCGCAACCACGATCAATCACATAACCCGATAATCGGCCTGTCATATTTCTTACACGTCGTTCAAGCACCATATGCTGCTTCCGCCGTCTTTGTCGCTTTGGTACGCCGACCACCTAACTGCGATATGAAGAATGACCCTCAATCATGAGGACATCCGAGTACGCCAAACAAGATCGCCTAGTCATGATTTCTAGCTTGAAGGCCAGTTTTCGTTCGTCCCAGGGGGGCATGGGTCATCGGATGGAACTCAGTTTGGGGCAGCGGGTGCGGCACCCACACGGGGAACGTTTGCCGGGAGGACTCCCCTTGCTTGGTCCCCGGGGGTGACTACCGGTCCCCAAACCTACCCCCCTTTTTCTACCCCGGCTCTTCGTCCATGCTTATATAGGTATATATCATATACTTATAAAACCATGAATTTTAAGAAGATTTTATATATAATTTATATCTAAATACATATCTATATATATTTTTTTCTTGTTCATGTGTCCTCGTTGTCGTTTCCTGCGTCGATTGTTAGTGCGACGAGGACAAACCAGAACGACGGCCGAAAGGTCAGTCGAGGAGAAAAAGAAAAAGAAAAGAATACAACAAAAATAAAAGGAAGAGAAAGAGGCACTGGACGGGGTAGGACACGGGTTCCCAGGCGGAAGATATCGGCAGGACCTGCACATATATATGCATACATATATACATAAATACGCCTATCCCAATCCACTAATAACAACCAAACTTAGCGTAAGTAACGTTGTTGGTTCAACTCCGACGTGTTTCGCTGCTTAATGTTATAGTTACATCCGCGTGCGATTTGAGGTATTTTGGCCTTATCACAAAGCCCGTAAAACGTCCTATCAAAAAGTCTTCGGTACGGTTACCCGAAATCTGAACCGGTAAGAGGCTACGGGCGGACAAACAAGCCCGGCAGCCGTCGTTTCCGAATACCCGGAAGCTACCGTACCCCTGATCTCCGTTAGTTTAAGCTTTTAGCTTTTTGTTGTTTCCGTAACCATGGCTACGTGTATTACGCGCGACCATGGCAGCATGTATTGTCCAGCACAAGTAAAATTGATACTTTTGTGTTCTGATCACTAGCGGGCCAATGGTTTAACTTGAGTAATCGATGGCCTCCTACCCCCGGACCGTCATAACCGCGAAACCCGAATGTAGCGAGGCGACTGGTCGAGTTCCGAGCGGTTCCTATGATCAGTAAAACTCAGTCTTGGCTCGCTTCGAACCGAACTCCCGTCAAATTGAAAACTAGGCTGATTCTCTACCAATCCGACAACAAGGTTTCAGCTAAAATTCAAATGATAGCCTACATATCATGGACGTAAAACATGCAACAGCAAAGCATAATAGGTACATATGCAACAAAAGGAATAAACAAAATAGGCTCTAGGTATTAGTTAACAAAGCATTAATAAGCGAGTTAGCAAAAGGTTAATAAACGACACGATGGTACAAAATGACCATGGCACCATACAATGCGAATATTATTATCCTTTCGTAACTGAAATCTCCGCAAGCCTCACAGGTGTGCACTGAGGTACTATAAAACAACATATTGTGATCGTGTTCAATAAGGGGCATAAGTAAGTGATTTTAACATTAAAGTACTGCAAAAGTACGTAACGTGCCGGAACGGTCCTGTTACATCTCTTATATTTTTAAATGGAAATTTTCGGACTCGATTATACGGGTCGGAAACAATTTGTCTTTGCTAGTATCCTAGTGCCCATTAGTGCGGGTTTGTATTGGGATCCCACGCCAAATTCCCGTGAAAAACTCGACTCTGCACACCCGGATGCGGTGGACCCGGCACACAGAGCAGTACAATGTGCGGCTGACAAGTTCCCCGACCCATGTATAAATTAGACCATTTCTATAGATAATATTGTACAATATGGTACACGAAAGGTTGGCTCTGTTGTTTAATTTAGCTTGTAATCGGAATATTTCATTTACGGGTATTGATCTTAGCTGCATATTATGGTCCGAGCCCAAATAATGTTTTGAAGATCGTCTAGAAATACGATATTTCACCCTAGCCCTATACATAGCCGGGTCCCCTAAACTTGTAAGTCCTAGACTTTAAGCAAACCAAGACAAATTCTAACAAGTCCTCCAGAGATCCTACAAGTCCTCCTCTTATAATTTTAGGGAGGTGAAAAGGACTTTGCACTACAATTTGAAAGAAGAAACGATGTTTCCCTAGCGGTGCTAGTTTCGAATCTTTCCAAATTTCTTCACTCAGGTCCCGGGTGCCATGGCAACAATATGTGAATAAGCAAGATAGTCAAAGTATACAGTGGAGTTCAAAATCAAATTTAGATGATTAAATACGGCATGAATATGACAAATAAATCAAATAAGGTACCATAGAGTTATTACAATATATTACAATATGTAGTTGTGACCGCCTTTTCTATTTGTTGCTCCTAGGTAACCCTGAGGTTGTCTCTGCCATTAGGCCTACATTCGATATTCACGGCGACTCTCTTACACCTCATCTTCAATTATCGTCGGCCAAGTGTCATTATGCCCACCTAACAAAAAACGCGATATATTTCTCGGTGAGGTGGGGTTCCAACAGTTCATTCCTGTTGGAGTCGGTTCCCAAGCACCCGGTTTTCTTAGTTCTGCTGGGTATTCGGGCATCAACGATTACTGCATTCGGTCAGGGAATTGTGACTTGATGTACTCGAACAATTTGATAAATCCCTCTTGCCACCCCGTCATATCTTCCTGTCCGACGTCCCAATGGGGTGAAGGTGGCGCGATGATTGCTCGAGCTCCATCGCTGAGTAGGTAGTCGAAGGAGCAAATGTATCGGCGCACCTGGCGCATGAATTTACTAGGCGTATCTAAAAGCCGACCCTCCTGAGGTTTCGATCGCAGGGCGGCCTTGTACCCTCCAAGAATCATGATAGTCTTAGTTTGGGGCGTTGCGATACAGGTCGCCAGTCGGATCAAAAATTGCATGGTGGCTCCTGGCCATGCTACAGCGAACCACCCCTTCGAAGCGGCCATCTAAGGGCGCGTGTTTAGATTGGCATTATATGGCTTCAGTTTAAGATTAGCTTTACGGAACATATCGAATACGGTGATTAGGTCCGCCAGATATTGTTGGTATGTGGGTGAGAAGACCAATATGTCGTCTATGTAGATGAGGCAACGTTCCCATTCTAAACTCTTTAAGATGATTGACATGCACCTTTGAAAGGTGCCTGGTGAGGAGTTAAACCGAAAGGTAAAACGTTGTATTCGTATTGTCCGTCGACGGTGACAAAGGAGGTCTTTTCCTTGGTTTCGGAATCTAATTCCAATTGCCAGAACCCTTTGTTAAGATCTAAACTCGATATGCATATGGTGTTAACTTAGACAGCCCAGTATGTCATCTATACGGGGTAGCGGGTATAAGCCGCGCTCTGCGACTACGTTGAGTTGCGATTTGCGAAAGTCAACACGCAAGCGTAAGGAGCCGTCCTTTTTGGCGACGTACACTATGGGGGAGCCCCAAGGTGAATCGGATGGTGTTATAAGACCAGCTTCCACCATGTTGTTCAATTCCTCCCGTAAGGGTTCTCGTAATGAATGAGCGAAACGATAGCCTGTTTGACGGGCTTGGCGTCACCGGAAGCTATCCTGCGCTGATGTACACCGCACCTACCTAGATCAAACGGGTGTACGCTAAAGATATCCCCGTTTTCAGAGATAGTCGTTTTCAGCTGTTTAAGCTCGTAAGGGTTGAGGGTCGTATGCCAAAAGTCAATTTGGCTCAATACTTGAATGGATCGCTCGGTATCAATCGCCTTCTTTTGCTCGTTTATAACAGGTACTACATTGTCTCGTGTAACCCCGATGTTATTACATTACTTAACGTGGCGAGGAGGTCTGAGTTGGAGCAGACGCTTGTTACTGTCATATAAAAGCTCGTCTTCGTTGTCGTCTAGCATCTCAATATGTCCTATTGTTTGACCTGCATGTATGGCAACTGGTATATTTCCAAAGTTCATCATTGCCACTGGGATCATACGCTGGCCATTGAACACCAGAGCGTGAGCAATGGCAACGTCCATAATAAAAGGGTCCGGTACGGATAAAGCTTGGCCGGTAGGCGGTTGAGTGATTTCAGGAATCGCGTTAATGAAGAGCTCCGTGTTCGGCGGTACCTGTGTGTGTTTCCTAGCCACTACATTGATGACTGGTGGTGGATAATCTCCTTGGTCGGCGAAAGGTGCCGAGTCGTTCTCAATCCCATTTGATAAATCCAAGCAGCGATCCCTTAAATTTATGGCTACATAGGATAGTAAAGCCATGAAATCGGTGCAAAGAATACATTCATACGGAGTATCAGTAGTTACTTCAAATTTGCACGGTGTACTTAGCGATCCTATGGTGATTGGTGCTTTCACTACTCCGCTTATCGGCAACTCCTATTTTGTCGCTGATACTATCCGGGTGGTATAGGTGTCCCGGGGTACCAAGCCTAAACGAGCAGCTAGGGCCTGGAACATGATCGAAACATCGGCCCCGGTGTCTACAAGTGTCGTAACCGGAGTACCGAGTATGGTCGCATTAATGAGCAACGGAGTGTTCTCAACACTCATGGTGTTTAATTGTCTGGTAAACACACCCTAACGGGGTCGTCGACGTAAGTCACGAGTAGGGGCAATAAATAGTTCATCGTCCTCGATGAAAACAAGTTCCTCTTAGGATGAGCTACGTGACGTTAATAATCTGGAGCGACGCGGGGCACGGTTGGACACAGTGGACACGCGCGACGTCCCCGAAGGTGCAACCGTGACCTCGGTCAGTGAAGCTCTGTCTGTATTGGAGATGGCGTCCTCCTCCGGTGGGACACTCGGGGAATGTGTTCTGGCTTTGGTCAATCGAATTGCTTTCCTAGGTCTACTATCGGATTTAATTAACCGCCCGCGGCAAGGGAACCACCGGGAATATAGTACCCATACTTAGGTGGGACCTTGCACATGGTCATACAGTAGATCAGACTGACAATACCAACAATAATGGTGACGATAAAATAGGGCGAGAGTCCAGTATATTCCAGAGCGGGAAAATTGACCACCCTACGCACTTGTTCTTTAGCTATCTGGGCCACCTGCATATTAATTGCCTTGGCATTGTCGAGCGAGTCCCAAGTCACAAGTTTTAATTTGATACCGGAAAGCCGGTCAGTGGTGATTTTCTCGGGTTTCAACATGCTGGTTAGCACTGTTGACCCTATGACCAACTGAATATCATAAAATTCCGTTTGGCGGGAACTTTATGGTTTTGCCCAAAGTTATATGCGCAAGCTGCCTACGATTGTTCAATATACCATCAGGCTCACTAGTCCTGATAAGGACGCCTTGGATCGTTGTGTGCACAGCGGTATAGTTTAACAAGTGGGCCAATAAGCGAGCGGTTACTACATGTATGTTTGATAGGCTCAGGCACATGTTCACCTGCGATAATCCATTCTAAACAATTGGTGCTGTGGTCAGTTATCAGCGCGTGTGGTTCCCAAAAAGCGATTCCTGGCCTTTGTTGGCATGCTCCGAGGTGCATTGATTCAAAGCGAATGTGTCTCAACCGGGCGGCGTACTGTGGCAGCGGTAGTTTCAACTGTGTCAGTGTGGCAGGTGCGTTCCATCCGAAAATAGGGTCGGACGTCGTTGCGTTTAGGCAGTGGTAATTGTAGAATGAACCCAAAGCGAAATGCCGTTAGGTCCACACTCACGGGCATGACGCCGCCAAATTGATATGCCAAACTGGGTTCGCGCATTAGGATATTTTTGGAAATGCGCTGGTCTAAAGCGAATAGCTGCCGTTACATAACAACGTCGATTACGGCACGAGATAGTTCGCCGTTTAGAATAGATTCCGTTATGGCTTGTACCGACGAGCGCATGTTGGCTCTAAGGATGTGATCGATCAACTGGCGGTGCACATGCGCAATCCCTTGCTGATCAGCACATCGAACTTGTTCTATCATAGTGACTACCTCTTGCATGCTGTGGTGTAAAAATGCATAGATGTCCTCGTTAGCTCGGGTCAATTGTCTTATTGACTTGGTGTTTCGAAATGAGACATCATTAGTCTCGCGCATGAACTTTTCTAAGACGATTACCTGTTGTCGTACATTATTAATGCGTGGCCCATTTGCAAAGGCCATTCCCAGGCTCAGAAAGCCGGAAACGGCGCCCGCAGCGGCGGCGATTAAGCTAGCGAAGCTTTTTTCTCTGCTGTTGGTGAGATCGCATAACTGCTCATTTGCTACGCAAAAAGAATACACGAGTAACGAATAGTAGTTAGTGTCTAGTACACCGTAATACGCGTCGTCGAGCTCGCGTTCTAAAGCGCTTAGGCTCTCGTGCAACTGAGCGTACTTTGTGCAGTTTGCCTTCCTGCAGCAATCAGCTCGGCAAGACCCGTTGTCTTCGTAGGGCGGACAGAAATTGCTCACAAAGGGATCAAATTTGCGTTCCCAATCCCGTAGTGGTAGCTGCAGTACTACTGGCAGGTGCGTCGTCTGTTCGGAGGTAATCACTAAACCCTGCGGTTCAATGACAACTCCTACCTGTCGGTTCACAAATGCACCTAATCGCGAGATTGTGTCGCTGAATGGCGATAGCGTAGCGTGTGCAGCGCTGAGTGCCGAGAGCCAAAGTAACAGTAAGATCGTACATACTCTCCACATAACCGACGGGTGTACGGGGCCATTATTGAGGCCCAGTAAAGAAAGCTGGGTCATGTTTCGATAGGGTTCCCTCTCGACCTCCTTATTCACTACTTCTACATTGGTTTCGCTTTTAGCTCCGCCATCCCTCGCCTCCTTAGTATTCGTCTCAAGTAGATATTCCCGTTGGGCCATATTACGACTCTTCCTCGGATGAATCAAGGTAAGGGGCTACCGCCATGGCTAGTTGTTCGTCCAAGTTCGGAACGGAGTTGCTGATGGTATCGCGTGGGAGCGAGCACGGTTCCAAAATTAGGCAGTCCACATCCACATGTTCACCGATTTTCATGCCGCGCTCAAACTCAAGCAAGTTGACGCTCTTGGGGCATCGCAGAAGACTTAAGCGTGCGCGTAATAACACCAATCGATCACGCCCATGAGATTCGTCAGCGACCCTCATACTGCTGATTGCATGTTGCGCGAAAGCAGTGACCGGAACTCCCGTGGTGCCCTGGTTTCTATAGATGAATTCGAAGAGATTGGGCGCCTCGCACATGATTTTGTGAAAGTCGATATTCGCCGCGCGGGCGAGGCGTTGCATCCGAGCTGTCTGAATCCCCACATAGTATTGTCAACTAGGTATTATATATCCGTCCAAACGGATAGATGCGCAAGCGGTGCTCAGGGTACCATCGTAATCCACTTCCCGCGGTGACCAATGACGTAGCAATGCGAGCCTATATTCGCTGATTTTCGAGCGTGGCTCTTCTTACATTCGAAACAGACGGTGTGCATGCCCAGCTCCGTCTCGAATTCCTTCTCCATGACCAGTTCCATGAAAAGTTCCAACGAGGCAAGAGCTACTGGACTAAGATACAATTTCGTCAGGCGATGCTCAATTGGGAAGCCATGCGGAAGATGCTACTTAGCATGGCGGAGTCTCGTTGGAGAGCTGCATTGGCCCTGCCGTCAAAACGGACGTCAAAGAGCCTGCTTAGGTTATTTAGTTGCTCCATAGCGAGAACCACTCTCCGTCAGAAGAGGGCTTGCGGTTGCAGTGTTGTGGGCTGCCCGAATTCGGCACTAATCTCACCAGGTCTGAAGTTAATTGGTATAAGGCATTCCGCTACGTAAGAGGTCGAATTCTCCGCTAACTCATTGCGAGGGTATCGGTAACTTGAAGTCTCGGCATGATCCGTGGAAATGGTAAACAATGCGTCCGTTCCCAGAAGTCGATTTCGTTCATCGCGCGTTAATGGGTGAACGTATCCAGGTTCAATCGGAGTGCTGTTGGTAAGTTAGAATCCGTACACGTTCAGCAGTTGCTCGTCCAGTCGGTGCACTCGTTCAGTGTTAGCGTCCCGCACGAAGTTAACTAAGTTTCACTCGTCCCATGCACGCGTCCGAGTGCTCGCTAATTATGCTTACAAATTCCTCCGAATTACCCGGGGACATACTTGGTCTCCCTTCGACGGATTCATCCTTGGCTGTCCTAGATTTGGTACGTGGGCTACCCGAATTTCCCGAGGGCATACAAGGCACCTCTTCGATGGGTCCCGGAATATCGCTGGAGATGTCGACCAACGTGTCGGTGGAGTCACCTAAATTACACAGGCGCATACAAGGGGTGCCCCTCGATATGATCTCCCCGAACGTTCTTAACCGGGGGTCCAAATTCAAATCGCTCGGTTCCGCAATGGTGATACCGTCACTCTCACTACTTTCGCTGGGATCGTACCCACTGACAGCATCGCTTCTGTCCTCGGAGCGACAGATAATATCTAACTTGCGAGCTCGTTGTTGTTTTCGTGACGTATTTCCTACACCCCTTCGCGGTACCATTCATGTTCATCGGGGCTGGGTCCTCGTCGGTACCGTTCGGCATCGGGATCCACCCAGTTGGCCCAAAATTCTTCGTCGCTCAGTAGCCGTTCCGAATCAATCTCGCTGTCGTTGCGCTCGTTGTAGCTGTTATTAAGTTCGTCTTCGTCTGGTGCAGCTGTTACGTCATTGTCAAGCGTCTTCTGGTTCATCCTACCAGTTATTGCGTGCCTGCGGGGTATCCTGACTTAGATTAGACACTTTCGCTTGGCTTAACTAGTACGTAACGCTCGCTTTAGATCCAATTTGTTCATGTAGGAGTTCAGCCGACTCCCTTGATTCACAAGATTCAACCAATTCAACACCCTCAGCTTTATCCTTTACGCTGATGCCACTACACAGTTCATTGAAACAACTTAACTCAGCACGAGATACGTCGCTGCGCGTTTCAACGACGGGGGCCGCAACAGGACCCTCACAATGCGATGGACGGTCTTTATTTTCCACCCCGCCATCTACATTCCCGTACCTGGGCAGACCCCGGGCAATACTTTCAGCCCAACGATCATACCCGCTTCATTGGCGCAATCGGTCGCGAACCCGTTGCTACCTCCGCTTGGATACGGGTGACAAGGCGACCCCGATCAGCATCAAGGAAGGATCCAATGACCGTGGAACCCCTTGTCAATGAGGTCGGGCAAGTCGTCTCAGGTCCATCTGTATTATAGTTGGGCGGTTCAAAATAGCATTCAATTACATCAACTTCACTTTCACTGTCATTTCCCAAGAGCTCACTAAGGCTGCAAGCGCGACGTAACTTAGGCAATTCGACAGACCCATACCACACAATTCTCACGCGCAC
The DNA here is from genome assembly GCA_030248225.1 of Trileptium ribeirensis. NCBI lineage: Eukaryota > Metazoa > Nematoda > Enoplea > Enoplida > Thoracostomopsidae > Trileptium > Trileptium ribeirensis. The sequence continues at coordinate 24,952 of JASANE010025363.1, read as the reverse complement.
ACAAGGGACGGTCCCCGCGGCAGTCCGACCCGCACACTACATCAGACGACCTATAATTTAGAACGGAACTAGGGCTAGGCGGCCCTGATGAGGTACCTTCATCATACAACACAGCCTCCCTCATCCCTGCTCGTTCGCCGACCTTTAAAAACTCCATGGGTGCCTCACACGGCGACCCGAATAGATCCATATTTTCCCGAGCCATACCAGCTTCATCGGCTTCCTGTGCCGGAATAATCAACATTAACACTCTTCACACACACTCTCGGATGACCAGCTTCAGAGGAGGAAAATAATAATGGCTCAATTACAACAACATTCTCACTCACACTCTCTTCGGTCATCTCCAAAAAGCTGGGGGTTCCGGAATTCCCCCTTGAGGTGACTCCCTGGGGTGTACCGGCATTCAACTCGACATTTCCTTTATCATCGCTCATACTATAATTTTCAACGCTTCCGTTTCCATTATTTCGCAGATCTCCACACTCCCATTACTATTCTCCAATGCTGTTATGGTTCGTACGTTTGCGTTGGGCCCACGCCAGACCTCTTCGTTCGATTGGTTAACCATACGCTCGCCTCGCGGTTCGCTCGCAAATATATACATAAGCGGATCAGCACCCCCGCTAGGTGCGTCCGCACACAACATATACAATCCCTCATCCCAGTATCCCTCTTTTTGGTATTTTGGAGTTTCAGTGCTATATGCGGTGCTAATAGATTCGTCCAGGAATTGTTCATCGTCCGCGTTCATCGGACTCAACGTCATAACTTCGGGACCATATATCGGCTGAACCGAACCATAACTCCGTGGGTGACGCGCAGCATCAACCCACAGAGTGGTCGTGATCACGTACAAATGCCTCTCGACGAGCACCTCCATCATTTCGGAAGAGTCCATGTCATCGCTCCGGTTTATCAGGTATCCGTCATCGTCGTACTGTGGTTCGTGCGTAGTTGCGATGCCGTTTACTCGTCCAACCGGTTCACCATATCCTAACTTGCCTTGGATCGTGCCGAGTTCGCGACTGAGCACTTCTAACCGATGAGTGGCAGCAGGGCTGGGTTCACGATTCCCATTTGTTTGCGAAGCATTGCAATTCACTTGGTGACGGGCTGCAGCACCATTATTCTTATTTCCGACGTCCCTGTATAGAGGCGGCTACACTGTGGTTGGGGCCCCATGCCCCGCTCAGGTTAGGGCCGCTCATTCTGGGTCCTCTGGTACCCACAAGCCTGTGCCGGCCGGTCATTTTAGTTTGCGGGTTGTCGGATAGCTGTATATTCTCCATTTCCACGGTTATTATTAGCAAAACCCGGCGGCGGGCGGCTGGACTGGTACCCAGATTGGTTCAATTCGTTCTGACGGGCTCCGCCATTATCCCACCCAGTATTGTTCCGGTATCCGGCTCCGTTCTCAGGTCGTCGAGGTAGAGCCGGTGGTGGTCCTCCACGGCCCCCTGCATAGTTATCATTTCGGGGATAAGTTCCTCCGTAGTTCCTCGGTTCGTACGTACTGTCCTGGCCTTCGGCGCTCTGTACTAGAAACATAGACGGATACTGGCTCGGCGCTCCGCGGCGGGTTATTAGCGGTTTGAGGATAGCAAGCAGGGTGAGGCAGTAACATGCCCAGGCTGCGCGCAGCGGTAGCAAGTGATAGGCGGCGGTAGCAAACGCGGCGGCGGCGCGGCTGGCGCGGCAGGTACGAAAGGCTGCGCTAGCGCGTTCAGATGGTGTGTGTTTTCAGCCCGCTAATCGATGACATCCAGCAACCGGCTGATCGTGTCGCTGTTACTTTTATTTAACTTGCGATTTTCCTCTATCATAGTTTGGAGTTGTGCGATCAAGCCTTCGCCACCTTCCTCAAAAAGTGAGTTCACTGTTTCGGTACGAAGCTTACTGGTGACCGGTGCGTCTAGATCGGGGCAGGCAGCGCTGGCATCCTCGTACCGCTTAGCGACACCTACGGTATCCCGAAACGTCTCACCCTCATGAATCTGGTTGAGGACCTGCCTACGCACCTCGGGTCGTAAACCCCTCTGGAAAAACATACGGAGCATTGGGACTTTTTGCTCTTCTTCCATGTCGGAAAAGGCGCGATCACACAACTTCTGTAGCCCCAAACCATACATTGCAACCGGCTTGTTCGCCCCCTGTTGTCGGGTGCACAATCCTGATAGTGATTTCTCGGGGCGTCGACAAGACGAGAATTAAAAACGTAGGTTGGCGACTAGTCCGAGAAAACTTTGGCGCTTTCCCGGTGGGATTCCCACAAAGGCCTCCCTCGCCAGTCCACGCAAGAAGGCCGGTACGCAAATCAGTTTTCGACGATCGTCCCTACCATTGGCGTTGGCTAGGCGGTTGTACATGCGAACCCAGTCTTCGAAATCGTGGCCTCCAGGTTTCCCATCCAAGGTTGGCATATACCTCAAGGGGATCATGGGAGGACCAGACGGCTGGGTGGTTAGGTGGTGTACAATGGCGCTAGTAGTGTTCGCATCCGGGCCGGATGACTCAGTGAATTCTCCACGGCGCAGGTATCCGGTGGGCCGAGTAGGAGGGGGCGTGAGCGGTCGCTCACCGGTGCCTACGGCAGGTCGAGGTCTGGTGCGTGTATTGTCCTCCATATGTCCGTCAGTTATACCGAAAAAGTCGTTATTCTCCAAGTTCCCGTCGGGATTGGAGTGAGAGTCCATGGGTACAATAACGGTATTATAATTGCGGTACGTAGAGAATTCATATGTCAAATTGCGAGTGGTTCGAAGGCTACTTAGTGATGTTAACCTCACAAATCGGTCGCTAATTAAGCGATTTTAATGAACACTATGCGAGCAATCAAAAATACGTACCGGTAGCGTTATCAGGTCTGCAAGTCAACAAAAATATTATCCGGACTATGGTGATCAAAAACGCACACTTATTATCAATGAAGCCCAACGATCTGAATCAGCGAAACGACACAGTAGCTTCCCGTTATCAGATTAACCAGAACAGCCGTTTAATTCAAATACAAAATAACAAGTGGCGGTGACCGAAGTAAAAGACCACAAATCGAGCTTGTACACAATATCGTTGAGCAGAAATAGCTATATGCAGCGTGTCGTTAAGTACAAACTAGAAGCAATAACTTCAAGCAAAACAGTTACAGGTACAATAACGTTAACCAAAAACGTTATAAAAACTACAATACAAGAAAATAATCAAGTTTGCAATGTCCAGCGCTCAGGTATCTTCCAGTCGCAGTGTCCAGGAATCGATCCAGCGAAACAACGACAAATTGTTCGATAACGAAACAGTTACTGTATGATAGTCTCCGACAGTCCGCCAGGCAGCTGGGATGAGAAATGTCGAGCAAACGAGCAAAGCAAAGGGGCGAAAATGTTAATATGGTGCAGGACAATCCAGTACGAAAACTGCCAATAATGTCCGAAGGATCCGGAGTCGGGAGGAAACGGAATGGTTGTTGGCTAGTGTTCCGAATAATGGTCCGACACCGAAGTCGTAAATATTTAATGAATTGGCGGCGATTGACAATTCGAGTTGCAATAGGACGTTCTCCAAATAGTTTGAGCTGGTATGACGTTCGGGTCGTATGGATGAATTCAATCAGTAAGTCGATTAGATAGCTGTATACAATGGTATTAGTTAGTGAGTTGGTTAATTAAGCAGGCGTAAGCACAATGTTAAGACAACTTCTGAAAAAGTGCCCGAAGATTTGACGTGTGTGAGAATCAGCATACATGGCGGGGTCGCAAACTACCGCACAGAGTACCAGTTTCTACACGAAAGCCGTTAAAGTATGCCAAGTGCAACGCCGAACAATTTCGTGGATACAAGGGCACAAAATAAATGTTTTGTCTTTAACAGCCGTTTGCAAGAAACTAAAATCTCTAATGGACGGTTGTATGACATTTTAGTTTTTTTTTTGCAAACGGCTGCAAGAGATTTTTGTCTTTAATGAATGCTTGTTTGATATTTAAATCTCTAACAGATAGCTGTTAGAGACTTTAGTCTTATATAGATAGCCAATAAATACAAAAATCTCCAACAGCTAGCTGTCAGAGTCTAAAATCTCTTGCAGCTAGCCATAACAGATAATGGTCTCTAATGGCTAGTTATTAGAAACTTTTGCCTCTTACAGCCAGTTATAAATACAAGTCTCTTATAGCTATCCATTAGAATTTCAAATATTTAACGGTTGGCTGTAAGAGATTTTTGTATGTTACTGCTGGCTGTAAGAGACAAAAGTTTTTAACAGCTAGCCAATAAAAACAAAAAATCTGTTACAACAGGCTCATTAGTGATCTTGGTGCCCCCCTCCAGTTTGATATTGGTGCCCCCTGAAGCACATCCAGCTTGCTATTGGTCTCCCCTTCAGTTTGATATTGGTGCCCCACCAGGTTGAAATTGGTGCCCCCGTCCAGTTCGATATTGGTGCCACCGTCCAGTTTGATATTGGTGCCCCTCCAGTTTGATAATGCTACCCCTTCCAGTTTGATAATGGTGTCCCGTTCCAGTTTGATATTGGTGCCCTCTCCAGCTTGAAATTGGTGCCTCCCTCCAGTTTGATATTATTGCCCAATCCAGATTGATATTGGTGCCCCGCTCCAGTTTGATATTGGTGGCCCCCTACACTTTGATATTGGCTCCTCCTCCAGCTTGACATTGGTCCTCCCTCCAGCTTGATATTGCTGCACCGCTCCAGTTTGATAGTGGTATACCCTTCCAGTTTGATATTGGTGCGCTCTCTAGTTTGACATTGGTGCCCACTCCACTTTCATATTATTGTCCCCTTCCAGATGGATATTGGTGCCCCCTCCAGTTTGATATTGCTACCCCCTTCCAGTTTGATATTGGTGTCCCAGTTGTAGAGCTACTACCGTTTTGTATACTTTGGGTCTGATGGGGCGCTTAAAAACGCCTTTTGGACAGCAAAAGACTTATATATGTTTTATAGAGCCTTGTTTTACAGAATGAACTTGATTGGATCAAAATATCTTAGTACCAGTTGCCGAAATGTCGAGACACAGCTAAGAACTTATTTGTCGGACTGATTTCATTTTGAGCCGACACACTTTGTTCAGTTTTAAGGCGACAAGGGAGTTTTTATTCCGAGATAACATCTGACATGTACAGCTTTTTATAGTTCAATCGACTAGCAAAACCAATGATATGTTGCAAACTGGTTTCTCCAAATGTTGCCACAGTCAAGTCGATTGCCCGGAAGTTGAGCCACCAGCCGGATGTATATCTTTCAGTCTGTAGGATAACGCTAATTTCAATATTATAAATTATGAACAACAATTCGGTGCGATCAATCAACCATTTATAGCGGTATTAGAAATACGGATGTAATTTATTCATATGCTGGCAGTTAATGACATCGGCGAGAATGTAGATTCAAACACCGGGAAGAGAACACGGTAGAAGACTGCTACAGCAAATTTAATCCGCTCGATATTTATGGTAGTGCATAATTATACCGAAATATGGATAGAGAGGCTTTCACGTCTTGGAAACATGAATATGGCGAAATATATTTCTTATATTCGCGCGAAATTTATAAACAAGTTAAGGCACTAAAAGACAAGTCGGTAATGAATTGTATTCTATTGACATTGGAACGTCACAATCCAAAAGTAGGTTTGTATAGTAGTTGAAAATTTGAAAGACATCGAGAAAACACGTATCATATTTTATCATCAAAGTCGCGCCTTCGCAAAATCACACCTTAAATTCTTAAGCAATAAAATATTTAAACAGAAACTGTTCCTTATATACTGCGTACGTGAGTACGACGATACATGTGTAATGAAATACATCATCAAATACGGTTGAAATCAAGCATCAACAATGGACGGCTAATCAGGTAAAAACTGCAGCCATTTTGAAAGGGGGTGATAATCTCTGCCATTAGGGTTTTGATTAGTGATGGGCGAGAATATCCGGATATTCGGATATGATTCTTTACCCAGACATTATCCGAGACGATATGATATAAGGACAGCCCAAATAACCGAATGACATTGCATTCCGTGATCAGTTACAAACTTTACGTTGTAATATAGTTCGACGAAGTCTGACAAGCCATTATTTATAGCAATATTTTCTACCGATCTTTAGGGAAGAGTTAACAGACGCTGGTTTCGTAAGATGGTACTTCTGGTGGTCGTTGTTAATCTATTTATCATACATGACGCCCCTTTAGTCCTTGAACCCTTTCTTAGAGAGCCTGGTTTGCCCCTGACGATACCACAAACCCTCTGGTGCTGCACCGCCACCAGCCACCTTTCCCACGATAACAAATTTACACCGGCAATATTTTAGTGGCGACTGTTCGGACATTTTAATCACATATCAAAATCGAATGACCCTCCATTTCGTGAGAGGGGCCAATATCAAGCTGGAGGGGCACAAATATCAAACTGGAAGGGCACAAATATCAAACTGGAGGGGCACAAATATCAAACTGGAGGGGCACAAATATCAAACTGGAGGTGGACCAATATAAAACTGGAAGGCCCAATATCAAACTGGAGGGGCACCAATGTCAAACTGGAATCGGGCACCAATATCAAACTAGAGGGAGGCACCAATATTAAACTGGACGGGGGCGCCAATATCAAAGTGGAGGAGCAACAATATCAAACTAGTGGGGGATCAATATTAAGCTGTAGGGAACAGCAATATCAAACTGGCGGGCGCACGAATATCAATAATGAGCTTGCTGTAACAGATTTTTGTTTCTAATGGCTAGCTGTTAGAAACTTTTGTCTCTTATAGCCAGTAGTAACATACAGAAATCTCTTACAGCCAACCGTTTAATATTTGAAATTCTAATGGATAGCTATTTGATACTTTTGTATTTTATAACTGTCGGTAAGAGATAAAAGTTTCTAACAGCTAGTCATTAGAGACAAAAATCTGTTACGGCTAGCTCCAAGATATTTTAGTCTCTAACAGCTAGCTGTTAGAGATTTCTGTATTTAGTGGCTATCTATATAAGACTAAAGTCTCTTACAGCTATCTGTTAGAGATTTAAATATTAAACAAGCAGTCATTAAAGACAAAAATCTCTAGCAGCCGTTTGCAAGAAACTAAAATATCATATAACCGTCAATTAGAGATTTTAGTTTCTTGCAAGCGGCTGTTAAAGACAAAACTGCCCACTTTTTGCACTCATTATTTTGTGAATCCTGCATAATAGGTACATAAGCAACAAAAGGAAGAAATAAAATAGGCACTAGGTATTAGTTAACAAAGCATTAATAAGCGAGTTAGCAAAAGGTTAATAAACGACACGACGGTACAAAATGACCATGGCACCACACGATATGAATATTATATATCTTTTCGTGACTGAAACCTCCGCAAGCCTCACAGGTGTGCACTGAGGTACTATAAAACGACATATTGTGCTCGTGTTCAATAGGGGCATAAGTAAGCGATTTTAACATCAAAGACCTGCAAAAGTACGTAACGGGCCGAACGGTTCTGTTACTTTTACGAGAGCGGTATATATACATGTTTCTGAATTAGTTTTGTATTATATCTGCTTTGTACATTAATTTATATATTTCGTCTACGTTAAAAACAGTTGCGACTGACCGTTAGGCAGTCGAATCGATTGCATTGGTAATTGTTAATATGCTCAGTCTGTTTGTTGCATAGCTGCTCAACATTGCGGTGAGAGTTTAATGCGTCAAGATATTGCCACGGACTACAAAGTAGGTAAATACGTTCATTAATTATGGCGGCTAATTTATTATTAGTTGTTTATTTATTTATTGTTGTGACAGTTGGACAACTACTAATATTTCATTAGTCGTTTTACAGTGTAAGCCTATTGCATTTTCGATGAAAACTTCTAAGTCCGATAAAAACGATAAAATGTGTTTTTGTTTAACGAGATAGCTGAATGAAACTCTTCTGTAGCAAGATGGATTATCCTATGTTTACAACACTAATGCAGCCATAACTGAAGAAAGGCCTGGCATATCTCCAATTATGTATTTTGCATTTGATGCATTCAATGATTGATTTGTACCGATTGATACCTTTGATTAATGCCTCCTGTTTCGCGAATAAATGTTAAATAATGCCTAGCTTTGGGCAAGAATTTATAAGACATTTTGTATCCTATATATTATGATAGCAAGAAAATAAAACCGATTTGGTTGAAATTTTCACAATGAAAAACATATACAATACAGCGACAGGTGCAATTTTAAGAGAGTAACCCTATTTAATGACTTGATGCCCCCGAGATAATAAGCGACAAAAATTAGCAATTCGATAGCAAAATGATGTACCTATTGCTCACTGAAAATGCTTAGGCTTAATATGTTTAGCTTTACATTTTGCTTAATCAAAACTGGCGTGATTAAGCTGTTTTTAGGATAATTATGCTTTATTGCATCCTTTTACCAAAATTTTATGCTAAATATTGAGCTTTATTATTGATGATTAAGACTTAAGCATAATTAATTATGCTAAATAACTTAAGTGGCAAAAGCAAAGCTAAAAAGTTACGTAATATTTAGCAATTTAAGTTTTTAAGCATAATTCTTTTAAATTTTAAGCTTAATTCGTGTGTTAAATGTTTTAATCCAATTTTATTCAGTGTGAGATTGCCTGCTGGGTGCATACTTCGGGTTCTAGAACAAAGAAGAGTGGGTGCTGGTGCGTTACACCAGATTATTTTAGTCAACCTAAGTATAGCAAGTGATATACTGTAATGACTTCACTCGAGTCACTGGATTGCTTGCAAGGCGAGATCTGCCTAAACCGAAGCCTACTGCTAGTTCAACTTCCACTAGCACGAATCATAATGAAACTCAACCGTCAACTATTGTACAAACGGCTTGACTAGCTTATGACGCTGTAAACATTGGCCTGCTAAATGCACGCTCAGTCAATTCTAAATCGTAGTACGTCACGTAGTTAATCATAGCCGATTGGAGACCCTCGCTCTTACAGAGACATGGCAGTGAACCCTCTCTTCTGTCGGCTTACAGGAAGCAACAACGGCTATACCTCGGTTTCTAAGCCACTATGCGGCGCCCGCGGAGGTGGTCTTGCGGTGATATTTCGCAAAAAATGTGGCCTTAAGCTTCTGCAACCTGAACAGATTACATTATTCGAGCTTTGAACAGTAGGTGGGCATGGATTCCATTGGATAAAATAGAATTACAATTGCGGAAATGTATAGACCTCCGCACACAGGTATCACGCTTCACGCTTTTCTGCTACGAGTTTGCAGATGTTCTTGCTCATTTATGAAAGAGTGCCAATGAGTTGATCACACTCGGCGATTTTAATGTGCCCACGGCTAACAATGAACTGATAAATATCATGAAATCATTTTATTTAGTTCAGAATGTCACTGAACCGACGTACATTTATGGTAACACACTCGACTGGGTACTGAGTCGATCTAACAGTAAACTTGTCATGGGCTTAAGCGTGACCGGATGCTCTGCCTCGGATCACAATTTGATTACTTTCTCTGTGCGTGGTGCAACACCGGCAGCCAGGACTCAAGCACATTTTTAGTTTCGGCAATGGAAACAGCTGAATGCACACATGTTCGAAAATGATGCCACAACTACCTTCACGACTGCGGTGCAGCCGCATGACAACGCTGCTACTGTAGATGTGATAGACGCTTTCTATGAATCTATGCAAACAGCTGCTGATCGCCATGCTCCTATAAGGAATAAAATAATTCACGATCGTCCGGAATGCCCGTGGTTTGACACGGAATGTCGCAGGGCAAAATCTAATGTCCGTCGGCTCGAAAAATTCTGGCGTCGACTCCCTAATCAAGCAAACCGTAGTAGGTACCTCGAGCAGGGCAAATATTTGAGAAAACATTGGCAAAATAAACTTAATTGGTTTTGCCATAAAAGACTAGACAGTATCGTACACTCAATGAAATGGAAAGAAATTAGCGCGATCGTTCAAAGTCATAAGAAACCTCAACTACATCCCGACAAGTCTGATGACATAGCTCGCTATTTTAGTGAAAATATATCCAGCATACGGCGCACCTTCACCAGAATCGACGGTGACCAGAAAATCGTGAATAATATCAGAACTGGACAATTTGAAATATTACCTCAAATTGAAGAAAGTGCACATCACCTAACTGCCGCAAAATGTTCAAAACGCAGTCCACTTGACACTGTGCCTTCAGCCGTCATAAAGCAATGTACTGATTATTTTTGTCCAATACTAACTTATATTATCAATTCCTTGCTAACTCAACATGTATTCCCAACGCGAAAGAAATTAGCCGTAGTAACTCTGATGCTTAAGGTCCAACTGCAGATCCAAATAACCTTGCTAACCTCCGACTGATTTCTAATTTATCATTTCCATCCAATCTGATAGAAACTGTCGTATTTAATGAACTCTATGCTCACTTTAAGACAAACCACCTGATTCCGCCCCAGCAATCAGCTTATCGCAAAGGCTTCTCAACAGAGACAGCTCTGCTTCAAATATGCTCCGATATACGAGACAATATGGTCAGAAAAAAGCGGCATTGCTTGTACCGTTGCACTTCTCTGCTGCTTTCGACTTGATTAATCATCTGTTTTTACTTAGTGGTTTATACAGTATAGGCGTGTCAAACACATCGAACGAATGGTTTAAATCATACCTAAACGATCGGTCTTATTGCGTCAAAATTGGTGATAAAAAACGTCGTTCGCTGTCAGAACCACATGTGGTGTTCCACAAATACGCGCTCTTGGGCCACCTATTGTTCAACAGCTATATCGCACCTGTAATTGACATAATAAATGCTGGTTTCAAAGCACATGCTTATGCTGACGACATCTAGTTTTACAGTACCAATACAGATGAAACTATTCGTTCCGCTGAACTACTGATTGCCCCTGGGAAATGGTTTGCGGACAACAAGTTGCGGCTAAATTATGCCAAAACTAAGTTAATTTACTTCAGCCCCTGCACAGATACTGTGAGCATTGCAGCGGGTGATCAAGTTATAAGACCTTCAGACTCAATTAAATTACTGGTTATAACACTAGACACGCATATGAAATTTGACCAGCATATAATAAACGTATCCCGAACAAGTATACGACAATTTAGCCAAATTTGGCGGTTACGTCCCGGACAGGACGACTACTGTTCACACGATTATGCGAGCATTCGTTGTGTCTCGCTTGGATTATTGCAACTCATTGTATTACAAGCTGCCAAACACACGACTTCACCCCATTCAGATGCTGCTACACAGCGAAGCTAGATTTGTCTCCCGAAGCGGAATCCGAAGGCATATCAACTTAGTATTACATGAAGTCAATTGGTTACCCTTGGAAAAGCGCACACTGCATAAAGTTTTATGTATCATTTTCAATACTTTCTCTTCTGAACCGCCGCCACTATTTAGAGGCATGGTTCAGTTGTCATCCGTTTCACGACTAGCTGCTAGTCAAATTTTTTGTATTGACGTTTGTCGGAGTTTTCGATTTTTGGGTGCAACATCGTGGAATCTTCTTCGTAGCGACCTATTGGATCTGAACCTAACACTACTACAATTCACGAATAGGCCGAAAACGTATTTATTAAGATATTGACCGTATTTATAAAACGCGCCTGTGGCGTTAAAAATAATAAGTGTTTACTATTATTATTATTATTAAATATTTTATATCGTCATTTAGTAATTAGCATTGTTATACTAAAAAAGTAGCATAGGTTCCTACTTAATATATAGGAAAAGCTTAGGATATTGATAGTTATGCTTAAAAATAGCATAATATTGTAAAATATTCATTATAAACATTTTGAGGGTAACTGGTTTCTATATTTCCTCAAATCTTCACAATTAATGTACTTACAAAGGCATCATACAATTGTTATTAAGCATTGCTTAGCAAGAAAATTTCCAAAACATGTATTTTGGGCCAAAATTGCAAATTTCATTGTAATTTAAGTTTTAGTAATTCTTGACCTTTTACGTGACTCAAATATTCACAGTGCAGGTATAACTTATATAGGGGACGTATGTCGTTAAATTTATCAATTTCTAGAATTTCACTACAAACTGATGCGAAAACAATAATTGTTTGGACAAAATCATACTAATTATTTCTATTTCTACTGTCAGCGGTATCTTCACAATCAGTAAACCGACCTGGTTCAACAATTTAATTTAACAACCGACTTATACATTTATTGAACCTGTATTGACCACTCGTTGCTCTTGAAGTGGTGATCTAGCTATATATTGTACACGAGTTGAACTGGTTAGATAAAACCGACTTTCTTGAACCAAGTCATGGTGATAAGCGAGTTATAATAAAACAGCTATAAGGTATAATAACGAGCTTCCAAAGACACCGACACAGATTTTACAATTTGCGGCTTGCGGGTCTTAAAAAGCCTTTGAACCCGCTGGCACGGTGAGAGTACCGGTGGATAAGGCTCTGATATGCGTTTATAGCCTCAGGCACGAAATATTTTTGCAAGTACTCACGCGCAGCTTAATAGATTCACCGCGAAAGGCATTTGCCAGAAATAAGTGAAATATTCTAGGCGGCACATGGATAAATATTGGTGTTTTTATAGTATATATGTACGCGATAATTGAATCTAAGAGAACATATAGATCTTAGCTCCGTTTCGAAAAAGGATATGACACAGACTTGACTTTAAGGGAAAATTAGAGCCTTATACAACGAGTTTGACATTTACTTCGCTGAAGGGAACAAGTTGTTCATGTAGAAACTCCCAACAAATCAATCTTTACTAAAGCTAAAGTATATAACACTCAGTTCTCACTAATTATTTATAATTGATTGAGATTCGTATTCATGAATCTGTGTTCTAGCAGTACCCCATGTTTCTATTGATTCCGCATGTAGTTTCAAATTCGCATCTAACAAATTCCGCAGCAAAAATCAGTTCACAATTGTCAGCGAGTTATTAAGATTTCATTTTTATACTTAGTCGATGTATTCGGAGCGCATTTCAGAAACTCCACTGGAGGAAGACAGACCTTAATCATAGGTATATATGAAATAACATGAACTGGCTTCAGATGTACTCAACCAAAATTTACCTGACTGTAGCAAGATAAAATGCGCAATAGAAGCATAGCACATAGCAATATTTCCCGCATGGTGAAAATAGAGAATAGAATTTGATAAAACTTTGACAAATGGCTGCCGATGTTTTGCAAAAACGTTCAGCAAAAACGAAGAGTTGAATTTATTTAAGCAACAAATATTTTAGTTGTACAAAATTTGGATTATCAGTAATCAACAAAGATTATCTCCACCAACAAAATTAAATCCGCTATAAACGAGCATGCGTTCCCGTAAACCACCAGTTTAATAGTAAATTTTTAGCAGCTTTGCAATATTGCTTTCGTGTTTTTAGTACAAACATTACACAATATTTTTGAAGTATATGTTAGTGGATCACACAAATGCAATAATTCCTGAAACAACTTAATGATGTCCTGGTAAAATCCTAGGTTGATAACAAATACTCGTTTCAAAAGTGTAGCGTTAGTTGGACGTATTCCTTAGAATTATGCAAAACATGCCGCATTTTAATCCGAAGATTTTGTCAAATTATTACTAGTTATGTAATTGCAGAAACTTCATGCTTTCATCGGTATAGCATCAAGCGGTATGAAAAATGGATGGATATAAGTCTGGACTGACAGCAGTCCTATCTATATCGGTTTGGTAACTTTATAGTTGAAAAATTTTAATGACTACGCAATCGCCACTAAAATAGCAATGTCATGGCCAAAAATTTAGTAAACAAAAATACACCTTTCGCAATGATACCGGCATTATACGCAGCGTAAAAACACCAAACAAGGACAAAACTTCCATAGTAAGCTTACGTAGAAAGCATCTACTAAGTTCATCAAACAGATATTACTGTCCTGAACAGTTCGTCAAGTCCAATTGCATCGTCGTACAACAGGGGTTTCAGGAAAACGTATATCGAAGATTAAATGCCTGCATAAAAAATATATAGAGTCACATTCACATTCATCAATCATTGAATGGTAGTATTGCTTTTAAACAAAATACTATAGTCAAACAAGAAATCAGTTCTAATATGGTTGCTTTATATTAATTGAATCATGATACGCATCGGTAAATCAATAGCCGGAAATGGCGTTTTGAGGTAATGCCAAATATTAATACATGTATTCATGCTCTAGCATCCTTGTACGTATGTATGGGCAGTCATATTTTAGGGATCATATACAAATTGTTGTACAGAATAAAATGCAAATGAGATGCACCTTAAAACGGACAAATTTTTGCAATTGAGATTGTTTTCTGCTAAAATTAGTAAAAAGCAATGATATATTAGCTAGAACTTTGTCCAACTGCATAAAAATTTGCTACAGATGTCTAAACCTAGGACAATTATTGGCATAGGTATCGCAAGCACTTCTAAAGTGGACCGCAGCTAAGGAAGCAATGGAGGGCACGAGCCTTCGAAAATCATTTTTTATCTCAGACCCATCATCTTATCATTTCACATTTGGCAGCAAAAAGTGGAGAGAGTCACCGCCCCCCCGCCTCTCTCTCGAGGGGTCCTTGAGAATATGAATCTACATGACTAAAAAGATATTGTCGCGAAAGTTCACGAAGAAATGTAATTTATATTTGACAGACAAGCACACTTCAGCTCCACAAAAGTTAAAATGGCGCACTATAAGTAATAAAAAAAGAATATGCAGACGAATGTTACTCTCACACCATGGGTGTAAAAGAACAAAAGGTTAAAATAGGACTACCGGATACTGCCCGAATTGCGTCTTAACAAAATATCCACAGCAAACCGGAGTTCAATGATAATTTTACCAGTGTTTTAAATACTAAATATAAATTAGATAAGGCTTTTGGTACCAATCGAAGCTCGCAGAAGTTTCGTTTTCCTTGTCAACTTTTAGGGTATTTCCGGTTTTCCGAAGCACAAGTGAGAGCAAAAAACCCCAAATACGGTGCTCAACATTTTGTAACGTTCTAGTACGCATATACTTCCACAAGCGTCTATTTGTTCCCAATGAATTTCACCTACCATGCCGTGTGAGTGTTCAACTGAATGCACGAGGATCGGCTGAAAATATGTAGTTACAGGCAGGTAATCCATTATGCAATAGTATTAACAAAAACAAATATAACACGAAACATTACATTCGATAAAGTAGTTCAAGCGATATCACACGGTATGAAGAAATACTGCAGTTACATTGCAATGATTATAAAAAGCAAGAATATAGGATAAACCGAAAACGAACACCGCAAATAAAAAAGTACTATAAAGTTGCGAGTGTGTGGGCTAACTACAAAATATACGAAATTATAGAATATGCTAACTACGCGACGCGATGCTCACAATAATGAACATTTGAAAAGGGCATTGGGTCGCAGAAGATAAATTGAAAATGCACTGATAGCAATTCCGTTTAAATTAATCATCACATTGTTTTAGGAACCGCAAAAACCTCTCCCGCTAATCATAACATTACGGTGAATAAAAGCCGTGGTTTCATGCATGCTTAATGCACTGATATTGAAATAATGCTGCAAATATGTATGTATCTGTTTCAAAGTTACTGCTGCAAATCTGTAACGAACCATTATATCTTCTCACATGTGTAAACAATGCTACGTCTTTTTGATTTTAAACTGATAAACATTGACTGTCCATCCGGTAAATACTGGCTCAACAAATGTACAACCTTCAGAATCGATTAAAATTATGGGGTCGTTCTCGACTCGAGTTTGTGTTTTGCCGATCACATGCAAAATGTCTCGCGCAAGTTCAGCTCGGTTTTACGTGATATATCTCAAATTCGTCCTCAGAAGTAGATACCGAAGTTTCCGTATGCATTCTTCACGTATTCTTAAGGCCTTGTATCGATAATTGTAATGCATTGTACCTATTTATGTTTACCATCGTCCCGTCTCCTTCCACTTTTTCGCTTTATACTTCATTTAGTGCGGCTAGAATAGCAACATGAACGCAACATCACATATCTCGCCTATCATCCGCCAGCTGGATTGCGTACCAATCAAACACCGCACTAGATGCAAAATGCTGGTACTGGTTACATCAGTCACTTTCAAGTTCATATGCCAGCTGAGAAATGTTAACTATTTAAACTATCGGCTGTATTGCTGGTTCTCAAATACTCCACATTAAGATTGCATTAAATACCAGCTTTAGATATATTATGCAACAATGTGGAGCGCCTTACCTACATAGTTGCATGGAATGTCTGCTGAGTAGTTCAAGAAAAAACTGATTTTTTGTTTCCTCGGAGCTTGCATTGGTCTCCATAAAACTGTAATCAAGATTTGTATCTTTGCCTCCAATAACGGGACCTTGTTGATTATGGGTGCAATTTTTAAAGACAAATAATTTCTTTTTCACCACATTGAATAGCACTTGACAGGTTGTCTCCGATGGCTGCATTAAGTTCATGTGCTTTCTTGCGTAGAGCCGCTTGTGGTCAGTATTCATATGAAACACAGCGTTAATTACGGTAATTATAAATAGATGTAAATTATTGATGACATTTGGCTTAGCGTCGATGATTACCGTCGAACATGTGACACACAATGAACTGCACCGAAAATATTAAAATTTGAAATACAGTTGGAATATCATATTTTATTCGCTCGGTTCACAAAACACAACCTGTCGTGGCAATGTCCACATTTAAAAGCATTCAGTACAGTTTAAAGTTTCCGATGCGAAAAATATTACCCACAGTCTGTCACGAAGAAGCACGAAGTTATTTTTTAAACCTATATATTTCTTTATGTGGACATCAGAACAAAATATGTTTGCATCAAAAACCATTACAAAAAACACCATCGTATAATCAGTCTCCGTCGATGGACAAAGGCACTTATGAGTCCGTCTTTATTCCGACATCGCATACATAATAAAGTTTTCGCGTTCTAGCTAACTTTTCCTGTCTTATGCTAATAAGATTTTCTAAGAGGTGCGGTGCCTATAAAACCATCATGTGCACAGAAGCGTTAAAAATTTCGAAATTCAGTGAAGTGTCACGTACACAGCTTAAGACACGCATTTGACTATTTATAAAAAAGATAAAAACGTAAAAAAACTTGTCGCAAAAATATTATACAATCACTACAAAACGACCGTCAGGCCTTATTCTTATAATACCACTACGACCCCCAAAGCCGCGGTAGAACATCTGGTCGCTCAAACGTGTTGTGACCATCACTATAAATATTTAAATATAGTATTTTGTTAAATACTCAAAGGCATAAAATTAATAATTACCGTTTTTCCAGTTAGGATTGCACGATGAGCTGTAGGGACAATGAGATTAAAACACTCACGTTTTGGGAACTCTTCCCAAATATAAAGAATTCCATTGGAGATAATCTGTTTGCTGTATAAGGCGGCTATCATCAGTACCGGCAGTCCTTGATTAAATAATGTATATGTACACTCGCGAAGAATGAACAAGTGTTCAAAATACTCGATTGCTTGAGCACCAAGCACATATTAGCAATATGAACAATGCCTTGGCGTCCCGGAAAAGGCACTTGTTTGCTTACGAGTTAAAATATTCCTATGAATAAACCTGTAATGAAGAGGCCATTTTCATATAGGACAATTGCGTACTTCCTTGAGTTTTTGACAAAGTTTGGTTTAATTAAGTTCTTATTCCATAGGCGGAACAACGGAATGGCCGTAAAATGATCAGTCGTTAACTTATACAGTTTAGTGTACCATCACATTGAGCAAAATTTATTCCAGTCCCCAATACCTCAATAGATCTGTGATAAACTCGTTTGCAACGAAAACCTATTTGAGCCTTCCTTAAACATATTCGGACATTCTATATTTTGCGGTTGTGCTGCATTTTGGCCTGCTACTTTGCCAAAGAAAACATTAAAAAGCACTTGTCATCCTGTTCTATCGATCGATGACCATCGCATTATTAAAAACATTAACCTGTTTACTTTTTCCAATGCAATCCTCCGCTTAATCTATGTAGCTTTGTTGCATTTTTATTTACAATATTCCGTTTCCAAGGAAACCACAAAAAAGAATGGATAGTTTTTCTGCCTTTGTATGCAGGTCATGTCACGGGTGTAGCAAATTGCCAGCAAACCAAAAAAGGGCAAATAAAAGGTATTGTTTGCATTTATCCGACCAAAAGACTTATGAATTAAGGGAATTTATCCTATCAATAATTTTTCAATCACCCCGTTTGGTATTAGAATGAACCCAGAAATTATATTTATGAAACATACAGATTTTCATAAGGTCCACATAACAATCAAGCCAACGAAGCGGATACGGCTCATATCTAAGTTTACCTAGAGGCGTTAATTGCGTTATCTGTATACCTGGTCTGACGGCAACGGTACTCTATACTAACGTTGCCAAAGGCCCTATACTACGGATAGGTCAGTACCGTATGAAACAACCGTACTGGCAAACTCTGTACTAAACCAAGCCCGCACAGCAATTCTGAGTATCAAATTTTATTTTGGAAAATAATTTATCTAGTAAACTTAAAAAATGGAAATTTATGTTAGTAAATACCGATGCACTAAATTTTTAGTACTGCAATACCATAATTTGCGAACTAACCATATTCGAATCTGCCACTAGTGATGTTCCCGTCAATTTAGAAACTATTTTCTATTATTTGGGAAAACTTGGGCCTCAAAATATTGGTTCTAAATATTTGAGAAACTTGTACCACTGTTTTGTTCTGTACCAAAAATTTACGGCTGTTTTTCTTTGCAGACACATCCTGGGAAATTAAGCCAAATTAGGGCACTGGATGTAATTACTCAAATTATAAATATTGTGCTCAAATTTACTGTGCCTCCGTGTACTCGCAGGAAACAATCATGACAGAGTGCTTTAAATCTAAAATCTGCGTGCGCGTAGGACTTCGCCAAGCCATAAAAACAGATTAAGTGAGGAAGATCGTAGTTGAGCACTACAGTACAATCCATGTAACAAAGAAGTTTATAAAAACTACACGTATACATTATATTGTAAGCGTAATTTCCAAACGCTTGTTTGCCCGGTGTGCCGATGTTACGTAAATCAGCTCAAGTTATCATATGCAAAAAAATTTATTATAACTTGTGCATAACATACCACAACCAATAAAGTAACCTTAACAATTAACGTGGTTACAGTACGACTTTCGTCACTTATACCAAATTGGTTCAACTGAGAAAATATACTCACCATTAAGTAAAAAATCCGAACTCACAATAGTGCTTGACATCAACTGTGGTACTTTTTCTTTTCATATGACATCAACTAAATAATAGAAACCGTATGTCCGACGAGTACACGGTGCCGGTGATAAATTTTTAGGAACGCAAATTATACCGCCAATCTCAGCTGCTGTTTACTAATTCTCCAAATTCTTCACTAAGAATTTGGAAAATGAGCAAACAGCGAAGAAACAGCAAAAGGTTTTCTTCGGGCAAGTGGGTCGGAACCTTAGGGGGTAAAACTGTGCTAAAATTATCGCTACACAAAATAGATTATATACAGTAATAGCAATAAATACAAAATCCAGCTTGTACCATTATGAACCAAAGCATTTAAGGAGAAAATGTGAAACGTATATACGCCACACCGTACTCGATATATACTGAGCCGAAACCTTTTATAAGTTTCACATCTAATGTAAAATTAAACCCAAGTACGGTGGTTTCTGCCTCTGAACACCTGCACTAGTAGCAGCTATTCTTTTATCGTCTAGGTTAATCCCATCGGATAATGTCAATTTAGAAGGCAACGCGATTTCGTAATTGACAACACTCTACTCAGAACGATTAGGCGACCAAGAAAATACCTTTTTTCACTATATTTGACATAAATCTTTTTATTAGCAATATTAACGAAATCTTGATAAAATATTTTTCAATAAAATGGAAATCAGTTAAATCGGCTCATAGATTAACGACGTAAGCTCACTTTTATATAAACACAAGGTCGCTAATCCACAAACTGATTTGGATTTTTTAACATGATTCGACAAGACTATCAAATTAATTCCATAATTGTTGAATTTTATTATACCTAAAAGGAACCATAGATACCCGAACCCAAGGAATTGTCATATGGCCAAAATGGACTTTTGTTAATTGCCACGTCGAACTGAGAAGGTAGTAAAATCGTCATTGTGCTTTCCCAAACTCCCATTTTCGGGCTGTTTACTGTAGAGATCCTTTTTAATATAGTGTACAACCCCTAAAGATGATATGCACTGCGGGGTCGGCTAAAAAAATTTAGTCTCATAGTCAGTGCTTTACTATTCGGTGAACAAAAATGGGAAGTTTTGGACGTTGCTCTAGAAAACTAGAAACAAAAATCCATAATTCGCTCATGTGCCAAACCATACGGAATTGGCAGGTTATATCTCACACAACGTTTGGGGTCAGAGCGAGCCCGGCCTTTATGCAATAAATTGCGCAATAATTGTTGAAAACCAAACGTTACACAACTCTAAGGTAATTCTACTAATGCTAAGCAATAATAAATGTACCCCCACATCTACAAAACAAAGCGGTAGCTTCTCGCTATTAAAATAGCGACAGCTCTCGTCATGAGAGAAAGGTTCATAAATGTACGCCAGGTAAAGGCAAGGTTATTCAACTTCTGTGGGATTAACACAAACCATTGGTTAACGCAATGTCATATATTAGCTGCCAGTAACCAAAAAATGTGTACGAACTGAGTTTTATGCATCTTTTTTCTGCATTTTGGATCAGAACCATATTCCAGGTGGTAGCCGAAGTTAGGTAAAAGTTTGGAAATTACGATAAATTAGTATAATTCTGCTCTAGCTACAAAATTAAACCGAACCGTACATAATGAGGTACTGCAGATAAAAATGATTCATCAATCGCAGATAAATTTCAGCACAGCTGGAGAATTATCAACTACTAACCCATAAAACAACTGCAAATAATACAGAAACGGTAATAGAATGCGTCTCGTAATGTAGTAAGGATAATCCTACAGGTGTCAGAGAACTCAATTCGACTTAGGTCAACTTATGTCAATAAATTAATGTCACGCGTTGTTAATAATCTCGTCACTCTTCTTCATCAGACCCTTGTTTTGCTACTCTTCTATGACGGGGCGATTTCCTAGGCGATGTTGTCTTCGGAGATTTATCTGTGCAAACATACCAACAACATAATATCGATACTTGAGGTTAACTATTATACAATAAGATTATGATAATATTTTCAGCTACAAAAAATATTGTCTTTTCAAAATATTCGGCAAGATGCTTATATACTGAAGGAAATTCTTATTGATTCACTATAACAAACCAGCTTGCTTTAAGTTTCAATAATCGTTTGTTTTCCGCAAAACCGAAAATTTTATAATCACTTCATAACTACAAAATTTTAATACAATCAAAGTTTCCATGTGTATACGAGATAAAGTTTCGATGATAACAAAGGTCATCGAGTTAAGCTTTTGGTTATAATATTGTTTTTGCTAGTCATTTTACAACATAGTTTGTAACTGTAGTTACAAACTGCTTGAAACTCTATTTCCATTACCGCTTATTATAAGTACGTTAGCGGAACAGAAATAATAGCGGCAAACAAATGAAATTATAGAAGCTATACAAATTAATTTTTTGCAGTAATTAAAATAATTTTAAACTAAGTCAACATCTATGCGAAAAAACAATGCATGACACAGAACCCTTCACCGACTGCTTCCACACGGAAACATTGAACCAGGTTCATTAATAACACACAGATATACAGTCACGGCTCGGAATCAAAAGTACAAAATCGATCGTATCGGATAAAACGAAATTTTCATAGATTTTGATTAAATAAAATTGTCTAGTGCGATTTCGATTTTACTTATGTTTGGCTAGAGCATTACATAAAAATATGTATTCTCCCCGTATCCATTTTGTGTCCAAGAGTGAGGGATAATTTATACAACTCCCTACATTGTGTCTAATGTGCGTGGCGTCAAGCCATTGTAAACATCGAACTATTAATTAGTCCCAACTACTGCTGGTTAAATTTTACATGTGCCATTTTTTCGCAACGTCATAAAAACGTCATATTAATGCCGCAAATTTTATTAATCACAACTGGCGAAAGCGCACAAAATAGTTAAATTCCTAAGCTACAGCCACTAATTCCATCTGGGCCGCCAAAACTACAGAAAGGCACATAATATATTATCATATTGCCAACAATATATACTCGTTCACTTTGCACATGGCAATAAACACTGCTGCTATAAAATTTTAAAATATGATCACTTTTTTCGAAAATCATCATTACTTAGCGCAATTTAGTTTCAAAGTTAATAAAGTTGAAAATTTCATAAATCCACACCACTAACAATTATTCGCGTTTATTACATTGCGGACACAGATAGCATCAATTAACAATCTAAATCCGTAAAAGCACCTACAACAGATCGCTTGCAACAATTACGTTCCAAGATCCCATTAAGGATAAAACTTTCAAAATTGAGACAAAAACGACACTAAATAATTCATTTTATAAAATGTATAACTTTTAGCGTTTCAAATCGAGTTATGGCAGCTTATGTTTTTGAATGCTGAATTTTTCGACGTTTCTATTACTAATATCTCGCAAGCCACCGTAAAAACTTTGAAACCCCATAAAAATACAATATAGCCAAGTTGGACTATAGATAACAAAACCATCATATTCGGCGTGCCCGGTAACTTATTAGGTACTCATTGTAAGGAAGAACAAGCAATAAGACGGCGAAATGTGAAAACCCGCTATTTCTGGCAAAGAGTCGACGAACAATATTCGGACCGGCCGCGGCCCAAGGAGTGGTCCCACAAAAAAAGTCGTGGTTAGCAAAGTAATAAAAAGTCGTGGTTAGCAAAGTAATAGATATTGATATGCTGATTCTGCCGATAGTATCTAATTTTCGATGCAAAGCCTGATTTGAGATATGAGTTGCGAAAAAAGGGTACCTATATGACAAGTTTTGGCAAAGAACCCTTAAAAGCTTGTTTTTGCCATTTTGACCCAAAAAGTGGGGTCGGCGGTGTTCGCGTTCAAGTAAAGGTACATCGCCGTCACACTTTCTACCGAAAAACATTGTCAAAATTCGTCCATCCGAAAATGACCTATGAATGACAGACGACAGAAAGAAAGAAATTTTAATAACCCCCCGCGTCCTCAGTGGAAACGCCGCTCGCTTCGCTGACTCGGTTTCATTAATAATTTTCTAAATACCATAATGAACTAACTTGCATGTTTTACCACTTCTTTTGGAATCCATTCCCAGTCCACATCAAGGTTGTTTGCTGTTCCCATTTCGACTGGAGCAGGCCTTTTAGTCATTCCATGTTTACGTCGCATCTAAATTTTTCAATCATTTAGAAACACAAGGTTAGTGAATGCAGCTACATATATTCAGCCTAGTTATGTAATGCCAATCACCAGGGTACTAAATATATTAATCATTCTAATTTTAAGTCCCATTATGCAGTCTAAGATGATACAAGCATTTTAAAACCCAACGCGAGTGAATGCAGGCCTGTTTAGTTAAGATTCTGCAAATAACTAGGTGCTTGTATAATGGTTTTCAATAAAAAGTACCTGTTGCAGTGTATATTGGCTGCTTAGCAATTCTAACGACATCCATTTAAATTTTAATTATTTAAGGTGCAACCCATTTCAAAATATATCAAACAATAGTTGAAATAGTTAAATATGTATTATAAATTTTTTTTTCATTTCAGAAAATAACAGAAGAAAATACTACAGGAATTTAATTATGCGTGGAGAAAATTGAAACATGATTTCGAGATCAAAATCAAATCTTTATGAAGATATGCCACATTTCCTTAAACAAGTAATTCTGATTAGACGAAGATTCTATCTGCTGAAACTCATAAGAACATTCCAGCTAACCACAGCTCGAATTTAAACAGTGTACAGGAGTTTCAAATATAAGCTCACAATTTCTTCAGTTAAATATAAGATTATAAATGTAGTGTGACACACTATACGCCGCCACAGTGCATAATGCGCAACTAGTAACTCTACCAAGATGGCAGAGCGTAGTGAAGTATATATGGGTACACCTACGCCTTTTGCGTGCACAGCCAATCAAGTCTTGATAGCAATTGTCGATGTGCTGCTATATGTGGATATCACACAGGTTAGCACAAAATTAACACCTGAAATAAGTCTTCTATGCCTGAAAACCCCCAAGTGCAAGCTTTGAGCCTCCCAGGACGTCACAATAAAGCTACTAACTCTATCGAGATTGTAGAACGTAGTGAAGCATAGATACACCTACGCCCTTTGCGTACACAGCCAATGAGCTCTCGATAGCATACGTCGATATGTTATATGTGGGTATCACACAATACCGTGCAAGTTACAACAAAACTAATACCGGTAAGAATTTTCCCATGCCCCAAAACCCCCAAGTGAAAGGACGTAACAGTAAAATTAGGAATTTTGGGTCAATGAACCATGGCGCCGCCATACACCCGTACCTAAGGAACCATGAATGGCAGAGCAAAATCAACACCAGCAATGAGTTTGTCATGCCCGAAAACCCCCAAGTAAAACTTTCCAGTCGTCCAGGACGTCAGAACTAATTTTCGAATCTGGGTCGAGGAACCACGAGGGTGCCATACCCTCAAACCCCATAACTCCTGAACCGTAGCCTTAATGGAAATACAAAAAAGAGGCATCAGCATTTATCTTTTTACCATGAAATAAAACAAACCAGAGAAAAAATTCGATAGTTAAGATAAAAATAACCTTGCTTCCGTGAAGGGTACTAAAATTGATAAAATGGGGCAAAAAACCCACATTTTGATCCCTCAACCCGGAACCAGACCCCAAATCAAAAAACGCTT
>JASANE010025362.1:0-17048 GCA_030248225.1 Trileptium ribeirensis | reverse complement strand
CGTGAGCGCATTTAGCGATTTCAGTTGCACGAATATAGTAGTAGCATTATGGACTTTTCTGTACCGATATAGAGCCCGAAAATGAGTGTGTCTAATGCCGCTATCCATCAGTTCTTGACCGGAGAGTGCCTTTTGCGTTTTCAGTTGTGAAACTATAGTAGCATGATGAACTTTTGTGTACAGATACAAGGACCTAAAATGATTTCAGTTGTGCAAATATAGTAGTAACATGATGGACTTTTGTGTACCGATACACAGCCCTAAAATGAGTGTGTATAGTGAGATGTCCAACAGTTGTTATCCGTGAGAGTATTTAGCGATTTCAGTTGTACAAATATAGTAGTAGCATTATGGACTTTTATATACCTATATAGAGCCCGAAAATGAGTGTGTCTAATGCCAGTAGATGAAGAACAGGGGTTTTATCCCCCTCCCTCCTCCCAGTTGGTGAAGTCAAATTATGTGACAATTATTGCATGTTTTGGGCACACTCCACATATGTGGAGGTGGCGATCAGACTATAATCATAAATATGCATACGTATGGTGGCTAAGATAGAAAACTGGGGTTTTGCTCACCCCATATGTGGGGGTGAGTGGGGTGGATATATGCGCCCCCACATATCTATGTGGTGGCGATGTTTCTACAACGCATTATTTTTGAGCAGCAATTACGACCATGGTTGACACTCAGATAAGCTGATCAAAAAAATTTATTCTGACTAAAAATTCTTATAATACGTATGTAATTTTCTTGTGTGGGGTTATATAATATATATGTGGGGTTCTTTGTGGGGGTATAAAATATATATGAGGGGTACTTAGTGGGGTATATAATATATATGCGGGGGTGTATAATACTTGTGTGGGGGTATATAATATATATGGGTTTTTGTGTGGGGTGACATATGGTTCCTGGTTCAACACTGTTCCGGGACAACGTTGAGGACCAGCTAGACGCGTCTTTGAATCAAATGTATAAGACGCATCAATTCTTGGATCGCGTCTACGACCAAATGGACGACTGCAACGATTTCAACGACGATCGTTTCTGGAGCGTATTGACGGCCATCTTATCGCTCGATATCCAGAAAGTACAACAACTCGTTCGAGCTAGATTCAACGATTGACGGCAAGTAGGTGACAACGCCGACAGGATAATTCAGAAGTTGAAGCGGCAATATTACGATGAATCCGACGCTTGCTTCTACAATCAACCAAGCCAAGCGGCTCATATGGCGTTTGGTGGATGCATGTAAGAGTTCAGATACAACGGATGTGACATTATTGATGCATGTACAATGCTAAACATTGAATTTAACGAAAAAACTGTACAGTGTTGTTATTGATAAACAGTATTAAGATTTTAATAATACATTTCATCCTTGCCAAAGGAATCATCAGCTCAGGGGCTACCGTTATGTTTTTTTTTCATTTTAATTCAAATCAAACATATTACACAATTTAATAATATCATTATAATAATCAACATTCAATATAGGGTATGACAATGATAATTCATATCGTGACTGTTTAAAATTGTTTTCATTCTTTGCTATAAATTCGACAGCTTTGATAATCGCCTGCCGTTTTCGTTGAACCCGAATCAAATTTTCTTCCTCTTTCGATGGTCCATCGATGTAATCACCTGTAGCTTGACATTGACGTCGAAACTCATCCACCTGATTTTGCCAATAACCAATTTCGTTTTGAAGATATACATTGCGCACATAGTGTTCCATTATTGGTACGCTTCGCGAATATTGATTCCAATGTATTGCTGACGAAGCACTTTATCCAAATCATATGTTGCGAGATGTTTCATAAACCATGCTCCCATATAATGCATGGTGAATGTATGTTCACGATAAATACAACCACTCGTACTAGTATAAGTTCGTGTTGATAAGGAATTGATAACTTGTTAAATAAATTTTCAAATGCATCAAATAGATAAACCATCTGTGTGCTCCATTTAAATCTTTTCGGTGGTTTGAGTCGAACGTTAAAATGCAAATTTGATGATGATTTATTAATCCAGTGAATATCGTAACCGTTTGATGGGTTCCACTTTTCACTTGATCCGTTTGTCCAATCGTCGAAGCATAGGTTTTTCGTACAATTATGTGGGTTCCATGTATTACACTTTACACTTAACAACAATATAACCGTCTCACCAACCAATACAACATGCAATGCAATAAAACGTTTTTATCCATGCTTGATATAAATGTATTTATAGACCTTTTAAGACATTTTATTCCAAAATACTTCCCTGTTTGAGTTAACATGTAGTTCAGAAGTAAACTCTCCTATTGTGAAAATTACAATTGCCTTTTTCAACTCTTCCGCAAAATCAATTGAAAATCTCAATTGTCCATCTGGTGGGTTTGAAAGATAATTTCAGTCACTACTGTGATCTCTGTTCAAATCAATACAAAATATTTGATAGCCTGCACCTTGTATAAAGCATACTTCAGTTAATCCCAAATTTTCTGTTCTGCTGTTTAATGTATACAATGAATTATAAAACAACCTCATATCATTACCAGCTTTACACGGTATAGAAATATTACACGGGTATCTATCGTCGTTCATAAACACGGCGAAACTATTCATATCAGGTAAGCTTAGCCTAAACAAATTTGTCTTTGGTGCTCCACCGCATGCCTCTTGTGTTTTGCCCCAAATGTATATTCTGCGTAATAATGTTCCTTCGAAACTTGTCCAATCCACATTCGGTAACCTTTTATTTACTGAAAGAGTTTGAATCTTGCACCGTATACTAGGAATTTTTACACCACTTCTATTTAAAATTTTATCTTGGTGTTCAAGAGCTTGTTTTGTTAGCCGCGCCTTTGGTATGTTGAGTTTGAAATCATTTATTCGAACTAAAATCTTATTGACTGGTTCATGCAACAATATTAGAGATGGTGAACTTTGTGTAAATTTAAACTCTAATCTACTTTTTGGGGGTAGATATGTGGGTGTTAAATGTGCGTCTGTAATGATGGGAAAGTAAAGTTCACATTTTTGTGACATTGCAGTCAGCGCATTTCTATAAACGGAACCTTCATTGTTTTGTAAGTCATCAAACATATACGTCTGATCGGGTTTATAAAGACATCCTGCTAAATATTGTTTCCTTTGTTCCTCAATCATATGTAGCATGTACAACACATATGTCATCCAAGGGTAAAGCTTTTGGTTGAAAGTTATAGATTCTCCGTTAATGTTCATTTCAACCGATGAAAAAAGTGCATACCCAAACATACTGTATGGTGCAAACTTAAAGTTTGCGTCCTTAATCTCCTTACCATCACATTTAAGTATTTGAAATTCAATATATACAAATATTTCAGATAAATCAATCAAATCAAATGCACTTTCACCAATTTAAAATGAAATGAATCATCCGTGTCGATGCTTGGTAACGTTGTTTCACATGCCACTTCTACCAGCTGTGTCGAGATAATCGATTGCTGATTGGGGTATTGATTTCCCTGCAATTAAGTTTTTCGAAGCCGCATATGTTTGCCATTTTTCTTCTTCCTCTTCTTACGACCCTTTTTAATACTTTGCTTCTTTACATTTTGTGTTACTGCCTTAAGTTGTTTTCACATATTGAAACACAAGGGTGGCGCCAAGTTGATGTATAAGACTTGTATCAATCCTTTTTAAGAACTAAACCACAACCGAATAACCATTTTCGCTCCGTGAAAGAACTCCACGGGTTTGAATTCACAATCAACAACTTCAAAACCAAGCACTTTAAACATACATTATACAAACATACAAAATTATTCAAGTCGAACGACATAGTACTTTTTGGTGCTAATATTACATGTAACAATGGTTTATATATTCCTTTGACCAATCGATCATTCACAAACGAAGCCATTAGAAACGTAGGTTTGCACTTTCCAAGATCCACACATTTATTCCCAGTGTGACTACCATTTTTCAAATGCGCATTTTCAAACCCAAACAGCATCTGAATTTCAGGAAATAATTTTATTTCTGCGTTGTCTAGCAAATATACGGTATTCATATCACAACATGGGTTAACTGTAAACTCAATGCTTGTGCTGAACATGTTTAGGTATGATAGTAGATTATTAACTGTATAATGTCCCCGTTCAACTGTAAATTGTTTCCAAGATTTGTTTGAAAAGTACTCAATGGTACCTCATTCTATGTTTACATGCTTTTTAGGAAGCCCTATATCCAGCACTCTAACCTTAGTTGCACAAAATGCTGTCGGAAACTCGACAACTGGTTTGCTCAAATCACAAACAACAACAACTTACATGATTGCTAAATAAGTGCTTTGTTGTCTTTTTAAGAATAAAGTGTTCTCCATTTGGTTTTCTGCTCAGCTACTTTACCTTTTCTCCCCCTTCCAAAAGCTGATAAAGGTACTCCTCTAAGAAGTGTTTCAAACTTTTCAGAGTCAAGAGGTCGAAATGGGAGGAAAGGTTTACATCTCAAACAAAGTATTTGAACAAATCAAAAATACTGGAACCAACAGTTTTATCTGGGTATATTACTAGGTTGATGTCATTCAATTTTAAATCTTTGTTTAACATTAATTTAGCTTTAGATTGTAAATATTTAGGAAACATGAGCGACAAATCTGGTTTTTGTCTAGTTTCATAAACAGTCACTTCATTTCTTATTTGTTCTTTATCTTGTAATCCACCACTCTTAATTATATCCAACCAACTAACCGGTACAAAAGCCATCTTACGAGCCATAATGTTTGTTAAAGTAATTAATCAAATGCTTAACAATACCGGGTTTGAGTAACTTTTTCGTTATAGAAGTTGAAATACGTTTACTTGCGATGCTTTTAAGCTTTTGAGTTTGGTTTTACTGTTTTGTAATAAATTATACGCAATTTTCGCAAATTCGTGAATTAGTGATTTTGGTGCAACTTTGATAACAACTGCGACAACTTTAGACGATGATCCAGAAAGAAACTGTAACGCGGGTAAATTACGTTCAATATTTCGAGACATTTTCATAGTTACGAAAAATGCTAATTTTTAAGAATACACAAACATCTGACTATCATCAGGAAAAATACATTGTCTTACCCTTAGTATACTGTGGGTAGCTGGTTTTAGATCAAGAAATAAATAACCATACGGTTCCCTTGTTGGTTGCTCAAATGCGGTTGAGAGAAAGTCTTTTTTGGAAGGCCACATTTGCCTTCCCAGGGTATGTATCATTGATTGATCTCGAAAGTTGAGGAACAAAACCATATACTGAGCATAGCGGGTGATTGTTCGCATATACTTGCCTTCATGGTACAAGTTTTGGGTTACAAATATCGTACTGAGTTTATTGTGACGCATGCGAGAAAACGCTGATACAAGCTTTTTGTTGTTTGCTGCCTCGACCATAAGGTGGTCTAGTATACAGATTGTGTGCCCATCGCCAGAAGGAAACTCTGTGGGTATGCCCTCGTAAAGCTCCAAGTTTGGTACTTCTTTCAACATTTTACTATAAATATCTCGAAAGATACAATAACAATACAAAATTTTGTTAACTGGTTGATCAAATAATTCTGTTTCAACAATCTATAGATCCATCTAGTTTTTCCACTTCCGGTTTGACCACTTACAACACACGTGAACGGTAATTCCAAAGGTAATAGTATGCTATCAGTATCACAATTTTGAACATCAATGTGAGAAATTGGTGGTAAATTTGTGGTTGAGCTCTACAAGTTTTATTCTGTCTATGCAAATGCTGACGAGAAGTATAAGCACGATTGCAGCTGATACATACATGATCCATAATTATCAGAGATTATACATGATCAACCCTTTTTAAGAACTTTGTACCGCTATTTTGTTCCGCTGTGTATCCATATTCTGTACCCATTTGCTGTATTTTATTCCCCTGTTGACCCTTATTGTGTACCCATAGCCGAGTTTTGTACAAATATTCTGTACCCCTATGTACCCCTTTTTCCTTAAGACTACGCTTTATACCCATATTCTGTACCTGTGTGCACACCTACTCTATAGCTCTACTTGTACGGTTTGTACTCCTATTCTATACTCTTGGTAGCCTTTTATGTACCCCTGTACCCCGTCATTGTACGCTGTATCCCAAAATGTGTATCCCTATGTTGTACCTCTGTACCCCTATTTTGTACCCGTATGTGTCTATGTATGTATATCCCTATGGGTACGCTTTGTACCTCTAGATAGGTCGCACATCGCGTTCATGTACCCATGAATTCATTGACTTGGGGTACCCAAACCACTTGACTAGGTACTCTATCCCTTTTAGTCTTACGTTTACGTATTATTTTTTCAATTTTATATGTATCATCTGCAACATAAACTTTTTGAAGCTCCTGAGTATAAAACCTACCTAAAATGGTTTCTTTATTTGCATCAACAATTTCATATACTGGAGGGTTGAATGGTAGTTAGTTATCGATTGTAAATACTTCACGCGACCAAAGCTGATTGCAACCACGTTCAAACGGTAATCGTTCTTTACTGATGCGCACAACGTATCCGAGTTGAAATTTATAACCTACATCAATGTCATTAGCTGGGAATAGCTTCTCCCGTATATCATCCTCATCATCCACCGAAACTTTGGAGCGAATAAATCCTTAACTATTTTCAGTGTTATTATAAGTTTTCACTATACTTTGCAAATCATCTATATAACGTCGAGAATTACGAGCTGTCATCGACTTGTAGATTTTACTGTTTAGTGTACGTTTAAAACGCTCTGCAATGCTTGCTTTGGTTTCTTTGTTCTTTGCTGTATATATATTAATACCTTTATTCCTACAGTATTCGTTAACTAGACTGTTTACGAATTCCTTACCGTTATCAGTTTGAAAGTTTTCAGGTTGAATTGGTTCAAAAACTGATTTTAAAGCAGTTAGTATGGTAGATGCTATCTTATTCTTAACAGTTACAACCAAAGCATACTTTGAAAAGCAGTCAATCACAGCAAGCAAGTATTTTATACCATCATTATATGATGCTAGGTTGCTCATATAAGCTAAATCAGCCTAAAATATATTATTTAGACCTTTCACAACAGTACGTCTACGTTTAAATTTTGTCTTTCTAGATTTGTGTAAAGTGTAAGTTTCCTGACCACGTAACCGATCTTGTACTTTTCTTAGCGTAACATTAATACCAAGCTTTCTAGCTTCAACGTATAGTTTAGGTGCAGTGGAAAACCCAGCAATGTTGATGGATTCGTAATAAATTACTTCCAGCTTCTCATCCATTGCAATACATTGAAACACAACCATATTACTTTTAAGACATTCCTTCATGTTTAACTGGTTGTGAACATCAGCTCAAATAAAGGAACACACATACAAAGATTTTACGATAATTATTCATTAGTACAATATATACAGCACATAATATATACAATTACTGTTTAATGGTCATCACACATTTCATCCAATAAATTCAAAAATTTATATCACAATGTCCATATGCATATGAAGTCACACCATCATCCATAATATAACGCTTGTCATCATATGCTGATAAATCTGTCTTGTGTAAAGCCACCGTGTTCAATATATGTTTGTTTGCTTGAATTATATTCATTTTATGCCTCATTTTGTCATTGTTAAATAGTGTATTATAATAATTTTGGTGCTTTATATCGTTCTTGCCTATAGATTTCTTGATCCCCTTCGCCCTCTTTTTCCCCACACCACCACATTTAATACTAAACATTTTCGACCGAAGACCAACAAATTCTTCTATTGGTGCCCCCGCTGTTTCATCTTTCATTTTTCCGAGTACTTTCTTGTTCTCGTTTCACTCACAACACTTAGAATTCTATGTAAAATGATTCCATGAAGCCAAATAGGTAGAGCGATTGAGGCAATATTGCCATTTTAGGTGTGTTTTGGGTCTCAATGGCCTATTGAAAAACCAGATTATGACCCAATCCAGCAGCATATATAATGACAATAGCAGCTGCACAGAAGATAAATATTGTTCTGCAAAATGAGACCAAAACACCTATACTTAGCTTGAGCGGTTATGAAGATACTAACATTTTTTCAGATTTCACTAGCCCACTTTATCCAACTGGTATATCATAACCGCGTACCAAAGCAATCAATATATATGGTTTTGTACAAAATGAGCCCAATATTACTGATATGTCTATACGGGCTGTCAAGTTACAATATAAGTAACGCGATATAATGGACCCGACCCTAGCTGTTTGGCTTGCTTTTCGCGGGAAAATTTCGCGGGGCTGCTACCGGCAAACTCTGGCAGTTAAGGGCGTCACATACAAAATGGGACTTGCTCCACTTTTTTGTCAAACGTTAAAAATAACTGATCGGTTATGATAAAATGAATTTAAATCCATTTATAAAAAGCCTGCGACGCCGCTGTTCACACTAAACTGTTCCTGATTTTCACGACAGCACCACGCTAACGTAACATTCCTTAGGTATTGCATATCTGAGCCACTTATAGACTGCTTTATTCACAGAAAAAGATTATTATAACTACAAGATTAGGTGGTTTTATTGGTATTTGATAGAATTTGATAGATTATCGCATATTTTAATAGTCGGTAGCACAGAATTTGCACACATATCCTTTGGGACCATAGCGCGACTGCCCCGCGTTAGAATCACAATCGATATCGTTCCATTTCAGTCCAACCTGCAGTTCTGAGCAGTATTCCTTCCTAGAAATTATAAAATATTATATATATAACTGAAATTGTAGGATAATAAATATATACAATGACTACAATAATAACGATAAATGATTACGATTAATTAAATAAATAAAAATAAATAAAAATTAAATAATTTAAACAAATAAATAACTTAAGTAAACAAATTAATAGATAAATAAATAAACCAATAAATAAACAAAAATAAATAATAAAAAATATAAATATAAATATATAAATAAAATAATATATAAAATAAACATAGTATATAGTAAAAAAATTAAAATATATAAATAAATATACAAATAAACAATACAAACAAATTTATAAATATATTAAATAAATATATAACTTGAGGGCATCCGCCCCTGCCATCGACGCGTGAAAAAAATTTCAAGAATTTTAGCAAAATATCTTAGCAATTTTAATACAATTTTAGCAAAATTTTAGCACTTTAAAAAAGTTATAAAAATTTCGACATTTCCAAAAATCTACTCGTCCTCGGGTAACCCTCACGCTGCGGGGAAAACCCACATCTCCCAACCGGAACTATCTTTCCCCTCTTTATGCTGGACAAACAGACCTAGGGCATCAGTGTTCTTAAACCTACTTCAAAATCTTATAACTTATTTCTCCGCTGAGCACCACTGAATCGCCATAAGTGTTTGTAAAGCTATTTACAAATGATTTTAGCCACACATTCGTTTGTAACTGAGATTAGAACCTGTGATTTAATAAAGTACCCCATCACAAATTTTGTTTTGAACAGAAATTTCTTAGAACACATGAACGCGTGATTCAATAAATATAGACAAAGAAGTCCGACAAATCTCTAAGTAGAACATCTAAACGATTTTACCGCAAATAGCTTTGAACTAACACTGAAATGCTGGCCAAAGTAATTTTGAAGTTCGCACTATGTCGTATACTACATATCAAAGCTAATAGATCATCACTTTAAAAGTAAAAGTTTCTCGGAATTTACTGGGTGCACATAGAACCCACAAATTTGAAAATTTGTGGGTGTTGGAAATTTTTATGAACCTCCTAATTTTTAGGCTACTTACGTTATAATACAGTAATTATTTATGCGGAATTTACGTTATAAATTGCCAAGCACATGGAGGTTTTGTCTACGTACAGGCGCGTAACACTGCAAGCGATATAGTGTACCAAACACCAACACTGTTTTCTTAGCAATTATATATGGTGTTTCGGGCACTATTAGTATTTGAGCATGGTGTCATGGACACCGTAAACTCTTAACTAGCGATGATGAAAGTTATTGGGGAAGACGTCTTTGTGTTTATCAGTTGTGGGGAGTTCATATACTGCAAGGTTTGTCCATGAACTTATCTCGAAGCTTTAAACGATGCGGTTTATGGGATACAATCAATTACCGTATATAATTTGAAATTTCACTTATTTAATTTTGCCGCCTTTTTACACAACTATTCAAACATGCCGTGTTGAAGACACCACTGTGGAATGTACACGATGTGCGCGACAACATTACTTGTGCAGCATAGCATATCGTTCCGACTACCATGCACTATGGTATTGCCGTGATCACACACGGACAAATCTTGCACATGGCGATAGTTTTGTAACGTAAACGCCGCATTAATTTGAAAATTTGTGAGTGGTAATGAATTGCACGCTCCTAGTAACTTTCCTGGTGCGATTAAGACTCAGTAATTTAATTTGCATTTTTGTGAGACAATTTTTAATTCCCTTCAGTCTTAAAGTAGACAATCTATAGTCGTAAGGTTTAGTCTAAGACACTTGTCGAATCCACAGATTAACCGGTTTACTTCTTCATCTTGGCTTACCCGTTATCATTGTTGGGTTCTCCGTCTCCCCAGTCACTCCAATCCACCGGACTTTCATCAACGTTAACAAATATTTTAGTATCTGAAGTGATACGCCTTGCGCCCAGCCAAATGCGACGTACATCTAAAATAGGCATGAATCAATACTGACAAATTTTATCACTGAACATTATTGCTGCAAACTACTGTAAACTACTGTGTAACCGCATTCGTCAGCGTAACATAGTTACACCTTCGAATTGTGTTACGCGTCACTAGGTAACGTTATGCAGCCATATCATGTGAGTTAAGTTTTGGGTTTCAGTGCTTAATTGTAATAAGTTTTTCCAATTATGGTCCTGAATTGTCAAAGCGACACAGGTAACCCTGATGGGCGTTACGCTATATCGTTAGAAATGAACAGCTTAAACCGGCGGTTCGGGCGGTGGCAGATCCCCGACTTAGGCTTAGTATATGTCTCATATAAGGACCTAAGCCTAGGCTAACGCTCAGACCTAGTACATCCAGAACGACGTGGCATGTATTACACTTAGGCCCTCGAGGTTACCTTGGTCCTTAAAGCAATGACATGAGCGAATAGCAGTTTTCTGTCAATCCGCTAGTTTACCTGAATGTTTTTCCTTCAGTGTGCGTTCGATAAAGTGAGCTTCGGCTCCACTATGTATCGGTGCAATTACCGCATCTTCCGCTGAACAATGTTCCATTGCCTATAAAACTACATATTGTTTCGTATAAATCAGATTTTGGAACACAATTCTGTAAACTAGTCCCGACAACGTATTCGAGTTTTATTTTATCATTGTTTTCTAGGCATACAAAGGCATTCCTTTCGCGTTAGTTCCTCAAATATTACCTAATGCAAAACCTCAAATAGCCTGCATTAAGCCGTTTTTTGACAGTATAATGCGTGAGTAAACTTAAGGTGACCCCGCCAACCATCCTATACTGTCATTACCGATATCGAATAGCAAAAGGATCCCTTGTTGGCCTTTCGGGGCGTTTTGTGTTGGCGTTGTTGGTCCGTGTTTTGGCTGTGTGCGATTGCAGTGAGTGATGTTTTTATTTGGGTTTTTTTTGCGAAATTGTTTTGATGGAGCGCTGTGTTGAAGTTTTGTGATTTTTGCAAGCGTCCGTTTTTCAATAAAAGGATGTTGCCGGGGTTATTTTGTTTGTGCGCACATGTGCCCTCTCTCCACGGAAGCAGGAAGTATGTTTCCCAAATTCTCTGGAAAACCTTCTTTTTCGCTGAAATGGTTTGGCAATTGGTTCTGTTTGAGAATTTTTGGGTTTGTTGATTGTTTGTGTGTTTTTGGACTGTGGTGTGCGATTTTTGAAGTGCGTGAATTGGACTTTTTGATTCTAGAACGTTCGGACTTTTTTTTTTTGCGAACACAAAATGGTTTTTGAATCGGAGCGCTGTGTTCCGAACGTTTTCGTGAATTTTGATGCCAAACAGCGTTCCGTACGATTTGTTGCAAAAATACGAAAATAATAGTGCAGAGTTTTTTAGTTTGTCGCGCACATAATGGTGGTCATCTTCTCCCAACGGAAGCAGGAAAGTATCAAAGTTCTCCCAAAATTCGCTGAAACTACATAAAACCCAGAAAATTAAATTGAAATTTGCTGAGAGTTGGAAAGTTTGGCTCAATTAGCAATTTTATGGATGTTATTGTGTACTAGGAGGAAAATTTCAGTAACTCCACAAAGACATAAAACTTCATAAAAACATGATAAAACGTTGGAAAGCCGACGCAAAAGTCTACTATGCTCTAAAACGTTGTATTTTGTCTTGTATGAAGGCGCTGAGGTAAAATCTGGCTACATGACCCTAATATTAGAATTTAATGCAAAACATAAAATGTTCACGAAAACATGAAAATATGCCGGATTAAGAGCAAAAACGGGTCACCTACGCTGGAAAGTTTCTCTATCTGATAAGACAATGCCTTTTTTCTTTCATTTTCCAATGACCCGTAGAACCAGTTTCCTTACTTTTCCATTAGTTACAACTATCTAATCGTATCGCAGAGGTTCCGAGTTTGGCACGTTTTTGTAATATCCACCAAATACATCGTAGAAACACCCAAAAAATATTCCAGTAAATATGACACGTTCGTGCGTAGATCAACAGGATATATGTCCTATAGCGTCTCCGGAGAAAAATTTGACAAACCCCTTCCTGGACTGTTTTGCAAGGGAAGAGCACGGTCAAGCAAAGCTCCACCGGAAGGGAGCAATCCCTTTCTACTACTAAGCTGGGTGCGGTACTTGAAATGCCTGAAAACGAGAGATGTGTACATATTACACAGCATTATATAAAAGAAAAATTTTATTTATGCACGCATATGTTATGTTTAGCCCCGTTGGGCCTTTGTTAACATTCAATGTATAAGTAGCACAGCTACCATATTTATTCCTGCAACTTTTATTTTGTAACATTATTTCGGCGTGTGGGGGGAGGGGGTGTTTTTTTGTGCGGGCTTTGACGGATAATTCATTTCCTTATAAAGCCAGACAGTTTAGAAGAAACAATGATAATCGGTAAATGTATAAAAAGTACTACTACTTTTTATATACTACTAATGTTGTTTATGTAGCAGTTGTGAGAAGAAATAGTAAGCTCACGCTTACTAAAAATAAATGAAGAATATTTGATGTCATAAAAAATATAACTGGATAATGTTGAGAATTCGTAACATTCTCAAGCCAGCTACATAAAATGATAATAGATAAATATATAAAAAGTACTACTACTTTTTATATACTACTAATGTTGTTTATGTAGCAGTTGTGAGAAGAAATAGTAAGCTCACGCTTACTAAAAATAAATGAAGAATATTTGATGTTATAAAAAATATAACTGGATCATGTTGAGAATTCGTAACATTCTCAAGCCAGCTACATAAAATGATAATAGATAAATATATAAAAAGTACTACTACTTTTTATATACTACTAATGTTGTTTATGTAGCAGTTGTGAGAAGAAATAGTAAGCTCACGCTTACTAAAAATAAACGAAGA
The DNA here is from genome assembly GCA_030248225.1 of Trileptium ribeirensis. Classification (NCBI taxonomy): domain Eukaryota; kingdom Metazoa; phylum Nematoda; class Enoplea; order Enoplida; family Thoracostomopsidae; genus Trileptium; species Trileptium ribeirensis. The sequence continues at coordinate 3,485 of JASANE010025362.1, read as the reverse complement.
ATATTTGATGTCATAAAAAATATAACTGGATCATGTTGAGAATTCGTAACATTCTCAAGCAAGCTACATAAAATGATAATAGATAAATATATAAAAAGTACTACTACTTTTTATATACTACTAATGTTGTTTATGTAGCAGTTGTGAGAAGAAATAGTAAGCTCACGCTTACTAAAAATAAATGAAGAATATTTGATGTCATAAAAAATATAACTGGATCATGTTGAGAATTCGTAACATTCTCAAGCCAGCTACATAAAATGATAATAGATAAATATATAAAAAGTACTACTACTTTTTATATACTACTAATGTTGTTTATGTAGCAGTTGTGAGAAGAAATAGTAAGCTCACGCTTACTAAAAATAAATGAAGAATATTTGATGTTATAAAAAATATAACTGGATCATGTTGAGAATTCGTAACATTCTCAAGCCAGCTACATAAAATGATAATAGATAAATATATAAAAAGTACTACTACTTTTTATATACTACTAATGTTGTTTATGTAGCAGTTGTGAGAAGAAATAGTAAGCTCACGCTTACTAAAAATAAATGAAGAATATTTGATGTCATAAAAAATATAACTGGATCATGTTGAGAATTCGTAACATTCTCAAGCAAGCTTCATAAAATGATAATAGATAAATATATAAAAAGTACTACTACTTTTTTATATACTGCTAATGTTGTTTATGTAGCAGTTGTGAGAAGAAATAGTAAGCTCACGCTTACTAAAAATAAATGAAGAACATTTGATGTCATAAAAAATATAACTGGATCATGTTGAGAATTCGTAACATTCTCAAGCCAGCTACATAAAATGATAATAGATAAATATATAAAAAAGTACTACTACTTTTTATATACTACTAATGTTGTTTATGTAGCAGTTGTGAGAAGAAATAGTAAGCTCACGCTTACTAAAAATAAATGAAGAATATTTGATGTTATAAAAAATATAACTGGATCATGTTGAGAATTCGTAACATTCTCAAGCCAGCTACATAAAATGATAATAGATAAATATATAAAAAGTACTACTACTTTTTATATACTACTAATGTTGTTTATGTAGCAGTTGTGAGAAGAAATAGTAAGCTCACGCTTACTAAAAATAAATGAAGAATATTTGATGTTATAAAAATATAACTGGATCATGTTGAGAATTCGTAACATTCTCAAGCCAGCTACATAAAATGATAATAGATAAATATATAAAAAGTACTACTACTTTTTATGTACTACTAATGTTTTTTATGTAGCAGTTGTGAGAAGAAATAGTAAGCTCACGCTTACTAAAAATAAATGAAGAATATATGATGTTATAAAATATAACTGGATCATGTTGAGAATTCGTAACATTCTCAAGCCAGCTACATAAAATGATAATAGATAAATATATAAAAAGTACTACTACTTTTTATATACTACTAATGTTGTTTATGTAGCAGTTGTGAGAAGAAATAGTAAGCTCACGCTTACTAAAAATAAATGAAGAATATTTGATGTTATAAAAAATATAACTGGATCATGTTGAGAATTCGTAACATTCTCAAGCCAGCTACATAAAACGATAATAGATAAATATATAAAAAGTACTACTACTTTTTATATACTACTAATGTTGTTTATGTAGCAGTTGTGAGAAGAAATAGTAAGCTCACGCTTACTAAAAATAAATGAAGAATATTTGATGTTATAAAAAATATAACTGGATCATGTTGAGAATTCGTAACATTCTCAAGCCAGCTACATAAAATGATAATAGATAAATATATAAAAAGTACTACTACTTTTTATATACTACTAATGTTGTTTATGTAGCAGTTGTGAGAAGAAATAGTAAGCTCACGCTTACTAAAAATAAATGAAGAATATTTGATGTCATAAAAAATATAACTGGATCATGTTGAGAATTCGTAACATTCTCAAGCCAGCTACATAAAATGATAATAGATAAATATATAAAAAGTACTACTACTTTTTTATATACTACTAATGTTGTTTATGTAGCAGTTGTGAGAAGAAATAGTAAGCTCACGCTTACTAAAAATAAATGAAGAATATTTGATGTCATAAAAAATATAACTGGATCATGTTGAGAATTCGTAACATTCTCAAGCCAGCTACATAAAATGATAATAGATAAATATATAAAAAGTACTACTACTTTTTTATATACTACTAATGTTGTTTATGTAGCAGTTGTGAGAAGAAATAGTAAGCTCACGCTTACTAAAAATAAATGAAGAATATTTGATGTTATAAAAAATATAACTGGATCATGTTGAGAATTCGTAACATTCTCAAGCCAGCTACATAAAATGATAATAGATAAATATATAAAAAGTACTACTACTTTTTATATACTACTAATGTTGTTTATGTAGCAGTTGTGAGAAGAAATAGTAAGCTCACGCTTACTAAAAATAAATGAAGAATATTTGATGTCATAAAAAATATAACTGGATCATGTTGAGAATTCGTAACATTCTCAAGCCAGCTACATAAAATGATAATAGATAAATATATAAAAAGTACTACTACTTTTTTATATACTACTAATGTTGTTTATGTAGCAGTTGTGAGAAGAAATAGTAAGCTCACGCTTACTAAAAATAAATGAAGAATATTTGATGTTATAAAAAATATAACTGAATCATGTCGAGAATTCGTACCATTCTAAAGCCAGCTACAGCTGGAATTGATATGAGCCGTAGTTGAATAATATTTAGATTTGACAAAAAAATTTATGTATACGATGTGTGTACTCAAAAAGCACTGCTGCCGTTGAATTAGACGGGGTAATGTGAGTGAATAAAATAATATTGAATTATGATAGCCCGGTGTGTATTTTTAATTTAACTCTCTTTCGCTTACTTGTTCAAATGTAGCAAATTGTCTAACGAACAAATAGCAGCAATACGTATTGGCATGATCCGGTGGCGGAAATTTAACCCAGTTCTCCGGTTGGCTTTGTGCGTCAGAGTGACACGACATATCAACCACCGTTCCACGACTAAAACGCACTGCACAATGTGTAATTAACCACGAAAATATTTTTACGCAATGATATTAACAGTATTGCCAAACAAACTGGGCATATATATGCCAGTGCTCTTGGTTCTAAGGTTTCTATAAAATTTTTGAGTTGGTTAAGTATATATTCTTATAACACTGCTTTAATCTATTACTTTTACGGATTTTATAGCACTATGCCCATTTTCAGAGTGGTTGTTTGTTGATCGAAGGCTAACTTCAGCTGCAACGAAAGTTATGTCAGTAGTCGTGTTGAGGAGCTTCTACGAAAGCCGTCGGCCGGCATTTAACAAATTTCGAACGATCGCAAACGTAAAATTTTCGAACAAATGCTGTGGAAGGATATTAAATTTGTATTGTAATAAGACAAGTTTCATTTTGTTAACGAGTGACAAATGACTTGACAGTGCTCGACACCGCGTTGGTTTCTGATTATAACCT